>JAHXMU010000025.1:810422-825888 GCA_019455685.1 Philornis downsi
CCCGGGACTGGGTTGGCCAGGGACTGGACTGGCCCGGAACTGGACTGGCCCTGGACTGGCCCTGGGCTGGACTGGACTGGCCATAGGCTGGACTGGCCCTGGGCTGGACTGGCCCAGGACTGGACTGGCCTCGGACTAGACTGGCCCTTGGCTGGACTAGCGCTGGGCTGGACTGTACTGGTCCGGGACTGGACTGGCGATGGGCAGGACTGGCCCTCGGCTGGACTGGCCCGGGACAGGACTGGCCCTGGGCTGGACTGGCTCTGTGCTGGACTGGCCCTGGGCTGGACTGGCCCGGGACTACCCTGGCCCGGAACTGGACTGACCCTGGACTGGACTGGCCCGGGACTGGACTAGCCCTGGGCTTGATTGGCCCTGGGTTGGACTGGCCCTGGGCTGGAGTGGCTCTGGGCTGGACAGGCCCTGGGCTGGACTGGCCCGGGACTAAATTGGCCCTGGGCTGGACTGGCCCTGGGCAGGACTGTCCCCAGGACTGGGTTGGCCCGGGACTGGACTGGGCCGGGACTAGACTGGCCCGGGACTGGACTGGGTCTGGAATGTCCCGTGACTGCACTAGCCCGGGACTGGACTGGCGCAGGACTGGATTGGCCCGGGACTACACTGGCTCTGGGCTGGACTGTTCCTTGGCTGGACTGGCCCGGGACCGGATTGGCCCAGGACTAGACTGGCCCGGGACTGGACTGGCCCGGGACATTACTGGATCAGGACTGGATTGGCCAGGGGCTGGACTGGCCAGGGACTGGACTGGCCCTGGGCTGAACTGGCCCGGGACTGGACTGGCCCTGGGCTGAACTGGCCCGGGACTGGACTGGCTCTGGGCTGAACTGGCCCGGGACTGGACTGTCGCCAGGACTGAACTGGCCCGGGGTTGAACTAGCCTGGGAATGGACTGGGCGGGGCTGGCTTGGCCCGGTACTGGGCTGGCAGGGCCCTGGATTGGGCTGGGACTGGGATGTCCCGGGACTGGGCTGGCACGGGACTGCAATGGCCCGGAACTGGACTGGACTGGCACGTGACTGTACCGGTCCGGAATTGGACTGGATTGGCCTGGGACCGGACCAGGACTGGACTGGTCCGGTACCAGATTGGCTTGGGACTGGACTGGGCTGGGACTCGACTGGCCCGGGACTGGACTAGTCCGGGAATGGACTGGCTCTAGGCTGGACTGGTCCTGGGCTGGACTGGACTGGCCCGGGACTGGATTGGGCTGGGACTGGACTGGGCTGGGACTGGACTGGGCTGGGACTGGAATGTCCCGAGACTGGGATGGCACGGGACTTGGCTGGTACGGGACTGCACTGGCCCGGAACTGGACTGGCACAGGACTGGACCGGTGCGGGGCTGACTGGCCCGGGACTGGACTGGACCAGGACTGGACTGGACCAGGACTGGACTGGCCCAAGACTGGACTGGGCCGGGACTGGACTGGCCCGGAACTGGATTGGCAAGGGACTGTAGTAGCCCGGGGCTAGACTGGCCAGGGACTGGACTGGCCCGGGACTGGACTGGCCTGGAACTGAACTGGCCCGGGACTTTACTGGACTGGGATGGAATGGAATGGGTTGGGATGGGTTGGATTGGAGTGGAGTGGAGTGGAGTGGAGTGGTGTGCAGTGCAGTGCAGTGGAGTGGAGTGGAGTGGAGTGGAGTGGAATGGAATGTAATGGAGTGGAGTGGAATGAAATCGAATCGATTGATATGAAATGAAATGGAATGGAATGAAATTAAATTAAATTAAATGGAATGCAATGGAATGAAATAGAATCAAATGAAAAGCAAGGAATCGAATGAAATAGAATGGAATAGAATTGAATGAAATAAAATGGAATCGAATGAAATGGAGTGGATTCGAACGAAATGGATAGAATCGAATGGAACGGAATCGAATGAAATGGAATGGAATGAAATCGAATAGAAAGAAATGGAATGGAATGGGTGGAATGAAAAGTGAAAATACTAAAAATATGGGAAGAATTTGAGAAAAATTTCCTCGCAAAATTTGTTCGGTTTCAATTCAAATATGGATTCAATTTTTTCGAACTTATGACATTATTGCACGACAAACTTGTAGTTTCTTAAAAGAGAATATATTTCTGAAAAAAATTCACTCCTATTTTGATAGAGATAAAAACGAATTGTAAAATAAATTTTTAAAATAAAATTCCTTTAAATAAAGTATTTATAATTCCCCATCTTCCAATTTTTGCGGCCCATTTACCCTATTTTATGTAAAATGATGTAATAATTTATTAAAAAAAAACATGACATTGATTGATTTTCATTTCTCGTCACTGACTGACATGATTTTTTTTATTTTCAAACATTTTCAAGTCCCTCAAACACGATTCGTTCTGCTCTTCAAAATAATTGTTTTAAAAAAATCTTTGTACCGTCCGGCGGCAAAAATATTTCCTTTCAACAGTTAAACTTCATGAATATGTAGAATGTTCATATGTATTATGTTGAAACATCTTCAAACATTGTTTGTTATTATACTCAATTGTTTGAGAAAATTTTAAATCATCATGTCATGTTATTTGTTTGGAATCTTGCGCTCTTCCACTCATTTATCTATCAAAACAATACCGGGCATTTTGTCGATGATTTCGGGCTTGGAAGCCTCAATTGATTGTTAGCAATGAAATATATCTACCGCCCCGTTAAATTTCATGCATCCACTTGTACACAGTATCATGGCGTTTGATAATGAATAATGAATATTTTACAAGCTGGCTTTCATTTTTCACATGTAGATGTTCATCACTGCATGAAATTATTTTTTTTTTTTTTAATAATTCAAAGACTGTCTACATCTATGAATTCATCTCTTTCGGGAGAAAGTATTGACTTGCTCTTGTATTATATAAAGAGGCCTCCGGCTTTCATCGAATTTCATAATTTATGCCAAGACTTATTTAAGCCAATTACTAGCGCGATGTAGTTCTCTTTAACAAACATTGACAACTTCCATCCATCTTGAACCGGATGTTATCGCACTACTTGAAATCGACAGGTTGACATATATCGATTTTGAAAATTACATATCAATTTGTACTACGGGAAGTATAGAGAAAAACTACGATGGAGTAATAGACTTTACAAAACAGACTTTTTGCCGACAGAAAAAAATCAATTCAGTACTTTAATGAGATGTAATAATAGTGTTAACACGTAGAGCATTGATAAGTAAAAAGATGGGCAGCCGTCAACAAAGTTGGTTCATAATGTACCCTATGATTGGACATGAAGAATCAACTAAAATGTTCCTTTTCAACTGAAGTTGCTTAGAATGCAGAATGTAGAGTTGCTTAGAATGTTAGAAATTAAAAAACTAACGCCGATTTTCTGTTATAGGAAATCACTTATAAAGACTATTTCAAATACAGGTATCTTTTCAATCATAATTCAATCTTGACAGGCATTCTGTTAAATTAAAATTATTGTATCTGAGGGTAGGAAAACTCGCACGTGAGTCGTGAAGTCATTACATCTACAAAAGGGCGATATTTGGGGATGTGCACTTAGAAGCGATAGCCTCATTGGTTCAGTTTTTTAAAGATGTTACTGGAAATGTCATTTAAGTCGGTAAGCGGTTACAGAGACTAACTACTGACTATCCCCGTGAATAATGGAATTTGGTTTATATAATAGTCCACACATAAAGCCTTACGTAAAAATATTGCGTTTTTGTTTTACCCTTGCATGTACCACATCTCAATGTGAAGAAATTACGAAGGAAATTATTGATATTTTGCAAAATTAAACTTAATAACCAAGCGAAATATCGTGATTCTATCAGGTATAAGCATCACAGATATGGTTACACAGGGTTATTCATTTTTCGTCTTTAAGTAAAGTTAAATAAAACACACATAAAGCTATGATTTCTATGATACTTTTATTTCATTATAATGCTTGGACATTGTCATTATGTGTGTACGAAATACAGTGTCACTTAAATGACCGCCTTTGGGTTGGTTGCAGCGGTGGATCCTTTTGAGGTAGTTTTCGAAAAAATGCGCACTTAACAGTCTCTTTTTCCGGATGTATTGTTTTTTACACAACCACTTCTGAGTTCTTCGAGCCCCATATGCGACAAGTTTGCATGTTGACGTAACCACCAAGTGGGAAATTAGCTTTATCGCTGTTGTTCAATTGAAAGCCCACGTTTGAATCACAATTTTTGTAGTAAGTTTTAAATATTTTTACGCGTTCTTTGGTTATTTCACGATCCATATTCGCAAATGGTATAGTTTTCGCTAAATAAATAACACTTCAGATGACAGCCTTGCCAGACCGGCGGTTTTAAAACCATTAAATGGATAACCTTATAGTTTTAAATCAGAATATACATACGTAGAATTTGAGAGACCGAAATTTATGCCTCGCAAGATTTTAAATAGCTCTGATTACAAATATAAATTTTGCACGCTAGATTTAAGTCAAGAGATCTATGCATTGTAATCTAAAACTGAACATCAGTCGACCGTATACGCCTTTCAAGACGAGCCAAATATAACAAAAGTTGTTAGCGCACGAAACATTTCTAAGCAAATGATCTCCTGTTTCTTCAGAAATATAAGCGCCGTCCCCGTGCCATTAAAGCAACGTAGAATGATCAATTCAGAACAGTATATCAACAAGTGTTTGTCGCTAAGGTCATCTAAATTCAATGATTTTTACACGCTATTAAAAATAGTTAATAAAAATTTATCGTTTTTCAAATTATTAAAGCAAAAGTAATTTACGTAAATTTAAAAAAAAATTATGTGAATTTCTTAATATATCAACTATAGCAACTGATAGAAGATACACATATTTATTCCTAAAGCATTCATTTACAAGTTTCAGTAATATTTATATGCGCACAAACATCCAAAAAAAAAAATGAAAAATAGTTTTTAAAATCAATCTTAGTACTGAATGTGGCTTATAATCGATAATTGGCACGATTGACACTTTGAAACAGCGGTTATATCATTAGTAGTATTTCGCCAGTAGCCCAAACTGCCAAGTTGTTACTGCTAACAGTTCTTTTATCATAAAAGTATGAATACAAAAATATCCATGTTAAATACAAACGGCCATGGCTAAACTCTTAAATCTAAATAGATTGACAAGAATTAAAAATATATATTTATCGACGTGACAAGACATAGCGCTATCTTATAACATTCTGCCCCACAATGTAATATACATACTCGTATATAGAGTGCATATATGAAAACTACATTTTCTTCTTGAACAGATATTTTCAAACTGATAACAAATATTTGCACAACAATTATTGCAACCCACGTCGTCCATTACCCAAGCATTTTTTCTTCGTCTCTAGCCTATACGTGACTTTCGATTGGAAGAACTTCTGGAGTTACAGCTTTCAAGTCATAATAAAACAAAAAACTCGCCAACTACCTGGTTGTCAGATAAAAGACAAAAATTATTTTAAATAAATTGAATTTATACAAAACGAAAGCAAACAAAATAGCTGGCAAACAAAAAGACACGTATTTCCACTCGAACAGTATTAAAGAAGTTAAAGAGGGCAAGATTGCAGTTTAGTCCATCGCCAATACGCCAGTAATACCGTCTTCAACGTAGGCGATTCGAAAACGTAAATGGTGACATTGTTAAAATCATATTCGGAGTTTTGAAATTGATATTTCTTCCATGTCTAGCTGTGACTCTGCGGATACTTGCAGATCGAAGACATGAAATTAAAATCAACGTTATTGAGCTGTGGCATAGCACTGATTATACCGTGGACACTGTTAATGATACAGCAAATCGCTGCTATTAGTCAAATTCGAAACAGTACTGGTAAGCAATTGCATGGTGTTGCATTAACGCAGTGCTTTCGTGAATTTGAATTGGATATAGATAATTTAAGAAGAGAATTGAATTCATTAAAAAGTAGTTATTAAAAATGGCATAAAACGTAAATTGCACTTAAAAATTATAAAAATTAAAAAAAAATCGATTTTATTGCCCATAAAATGGATATTGCGTATTGAAATCGAAGTTGTTTTATAAAGAAGGCATGAATGACACGAAGGGAGAACATTTTGCAAGGCCTCAAGTAAATTTGTACTTTTCGGTTAAATTTTATTAGAAAAAAAATTGTGGTTTCTAAAATTTACAATAGTAAGGGTTAGGGTTATGTGTATTTGAAAGGTTGTAACATTGGAAAAACGTAGTAATTCATTTATTGTGTGTCACCTTAGCACTGTTTATTTCAGTTTAACTGTTATATAAAACATCCACAATCTTTTTATTCTCTCTTCATCTTCTAAAATAGGTCTGTTTTATTCCAAAATATTTGTACAGAAATTGTAAAAAAAAATAAATCTTTTTATATATAAATAAGGTGAATTTATTCATAACAGAAAGTTTTACCGATTTCATTACAAATAATTCCAGACACATTTCTTGATAGACACCATGTTCTTCCAATTTCTTGCCTAATATTCAAGCTGAATGATGTCTATATCACGAATTTATGCAAGCTTCTATTGAAAATGTTACTTCGTGATGAAGATGATAATATGTGTAGCTTTCTTCATTGCCGTTTGTTCAGCAAATCGTATGTCGTAAAATGCCCCGGAAGAACCTTTGTATAGCTTTACTGAAGCTTTACCACTGATGTGGCTTCAACCAATTTTTGCCATATTGGATTGTCGACGCAGCTTTATAATGGACACAAAAATAGGACGAGACGATTAGGTATTCTTGGGTCTCGTCTACATGGATGTTCTTTTTTAAACACAAAAACGCCGTACGCTCAGATTCCAATAACCGGGCATCCTTTCGTTTAGCCAAATCTTGGTTATGATGTTGATGTGTCATTAACTCTGGTCTGAAACAACTCTGCCAGCAGGTTATCGGCTTCTGCAGCTTTGTTTATTGTTAAATTATGTGATTGCCGTTGTCATTCTCTCATCGATAATTGATGTGGTAACCTCATCTATGCTGGCCTTCGCAACTATTGCTCCAACTTGTAGAAGTGCATTTGCCATGCTTGCTGTATAATCTTCGTATCTACGACAAAACTTCTCTTAATGTCTTCACCATATCATTTACTATTCACCTATCTGGTAAAATGTTCGGTCTTCATTTCTAAGCGTCCTCATTCCGTTGCTTCAAATAGCATTTCATCCATTTGAGGAAACCTCCCTCTTTCTATCGTGTTATACATTTTTTGGTTTCAAAAGTAAAGTTAAATAAGACACACATAAAGCTATGATTTCGATGAAACTTTTATTTCATTATAATGCTTGCATTATGTATGAAATACAATGTCATTTAAATGACCGCCTCTGGATTGGTTGCAGCAGTGGATCCTTTTGAGGTAGTTTTCGATTACTTTTACGCACATTATGGGCGGTATCTCGACGAATGTTGGTTTTCAAATGCTCTAAAGTTCGAGGATTATACGCTCTTTGACCTGGGGGGCTAGTGTCAAATCCTATGATCTTGGGGGCCAATTGACGTCGCCAAAACTTGAAATTACGCAATTTATAGAATTCTCATGCAATAAAGCCAAAATTGATTGTGTTGTGTAGCTCGTGCCAAAGTCTTGTTGAAACTACATATCGTCCAGTTCACAATCTTCAGTTACAGACCAGCAAAAGTGTTTTATCATACGGCTATAGCGCTTTGAATTTAAATTGGGATTATCCGCGGCATTTTTGCTAACAGAAGCGATATTTTCAGCAGTGTGTATATTGCGATGATGCACAGGCCTGACCGCATCTGTAACGTATACAGTCTCTTGAAACTTATTCATAATCTTGCCAATTCCTTGCACAGTAGGTCGATAATGGCGACCATAATCAACAACGTAATGCACGAAAAGTGCCCACGTTTGAATTTTCACTTAGTTTTAAGTATTTTTACGCGTTCTGCGGTTATTAAACAATCCATATTCGTAAATGGCAAATTTTTCACTTAAAAAATAACACTTCAGATGACAGACCGGCGGTTTTGAAGCCACTGAATGGATAAATCACCATTCCATAATCCTTTACATCACGCGTTACAACTGATCCCGGCTTTGTCATGAATGGAAGTTTTTTTTTTCTTTGAGACAGTTCCGTACCAAGTCAAACGTTGGCGTCATGATGGGCCAACGTTTGATTTGGTACGGCTTCT
Source organism: Philornis downsi (assembly GCA_019455685.1). Taxonomy (NCBI): domain Eukaryota; kingdom Metazoa; phylum Arthropoda; class Insecta; order Diptera; family Muscidae; genus Philornis; species Philornis downsi. Next base: position 818,594 of record JAHXMU010000025.1, read on the forward strand.
CATAACTAAAGCGTGATTTGGGGACAGTTGCCACAAAACGCACAAAATATAACATCTGTATGTCAAGAACATAGAGATCAGGGGCCTTGAATAGGTGTAATTGAGGGAGTTGCTTAGACTGTTTCTACATCGGGGGTATGCAGTTTTCCGAAGCCAAGCTTTCCACCTATTATCACATGATCAACCTGGTTTTTTAATTTGTGTCGTAAAAAGCTTTAAAAAAAAATCGAGCTGATGCATCACTTCTTCTGGCTCTCCTGTCAGATACCGAGCGAACGGCGCCTAACTCTATTGCCAAAAACGTCCCTAAATCCAAATTCATGTGCTTTTGCTCGACAGTTGTAATAGATGTCACAATTTAGATGATCATGTTGCTTCCTATTCTGTTCATCGCATTTCCTAAATGACGTTAAGGTCATTCAGTAATCCTCTAGAGACAACGTTCGCATGAGCGTGGCTTATTGGCTCGACTGGTCGGCGTTCGATAGGACAAGAATTTGTTAAATCCGTAGGCATTTCCACTTTTGCGTGAAGAAACTATCGGCAAGAATATTGGGGCTTTTGATCGAAGATTAACAGCCTTCGACCAGATTACCGCTGAGGCAAGCTCCGCACAAAGCAGCACAGATGAACATAACTAGATTCGTTCAACATTTTTTGCACTCTGCTAGGGAGATATCTTCAGAAAAAGAACACAAAACCCTTTCACAGGATTACACTTTTTTTCAACAACGTACACAAAAGAACAGAAACAATTTTGGTTTTTTCCAGAATCGAAAACTTCATTAAATTAAAAAAAATAAATCACATCATTGAATCGTTGTGCAACAACGATATATGTACTTCAGTAAATGTTTTTCATTTGTGCAACGTTAACTCACACATTTTTACTTTTATTTTCGTTTATCTCTTTCTCTCTCTCTCTCTTCGTTTCCCTCATCCAGCTTGTTTGGAACCTAGAACACCTGGCTTGTGTCGCGGCAAATACCTGCGATATGCATACGATAACAAGTCGGGCAATTGCATCAGCTTCTACTACTCGGGCTGTGGTGCCACACAGAATAATTTCCTCACTTATGAGGAATGTCGACGCGATTGCATGCAAAAGTTGAGATACTGAATGGATAGATCCTCCTGCACTTATTTATTTCCCAATAAATTTTCACAATATAACTACAGCGCTGCGGCCATCGATGAAGCTAGAAAATAATAAACATCAGTAATAACTTTGGATTGTGTTTTAATTTACAAAAAGGATTAAACGATTAAACTAAAGCTCTGGTGCGCTACACTCAAGGCTGGCAAACCGGGTGCGTAATTTAACTCTCTCTCATTTCATGCGGCTAAGCTTTTGTTAACACCAGGCGAAACCTGTTTTTGAACCTTGTTTAGGTCATTATACAAGTTAATCTCACAAGCACACATCAGATCAGCTCTCTTTCACTCCATCCCTCGTTTTCCTCCCTCTACGGCTGAGTGTGGTTTGTTAGTAAACAATTCATACCGGCCTTTCTATGGAAAATATTTTATAGACAAATACGAAAATTTCTATCGAACAATTAGCAAATAGAGTTGTCCGAATCATCTATTTGCACACATTACACACTCGTGGCGCTAATTTGGACACTGAATGCTATTTTCAACACAAAGTACTATTTATTTGAATATGGGTTTGACGCTAATCTGCATTTTATTATCTCTCAACTATCTATTAATTGAAATGTTAAATATGTGAATAGCATGGGTAGACTTTGTTTGATTTGTGAAATCATTACTACAAAGTTGTGAATGTTGTTTTCTACACACGCAACAAGCCTGAGGCAGCATTCCCTGTGTTCAATGTTTAGAATTTACGTGGAACTTCGAATGCCGCATTGACAAAATTATACATTGAAAGTTGGCTTTACGAGGTTCGTATCGCAATCGTTTGAGCTGAATATTTTCTTTCCGCCTTCATTACGACAAAGGCGTGCCAACATAACTCTTATATTTGAAATGTCGACAATTTAGCTAAGATCTTCAATGTCATCCAGTGAACAGAAAAAATAATTTTGTGTAAAAAATGGGCCAAAATGACATCATTTCTATATCGTCCACGAAATTTTTTTCTGATTTATGTTTTATTTTGCCTATAGACCTATTGCTACAAGTTTAATTTTAATTGAATAAGTTTTTCGACGTAAATTTTAATGGCACAAAATCTGGGAGTATTTTGAAAAAAAAAAAAAAAAAAAAAAATATAATAATATTATTATTAATATAATAATAATAATAATTGCAAAAAATTAAACCTTCAATTCGAAGTTCTTTAAAAAATTTCGAAAATGTTGTGGTTTTGTGGAATAACGCATATCCGTATGCTGTTTTCCCATTATAATATCAAGTCAAAGGAAGTAGTCTCGAACTGAAAGCGCATTTAATTTTACAAATATTAGTCGCACAGTCTGAAATCATTACCCGAACTCAAGTAGTTTGGGCGTGACAAAGTGTGGCCTATTTTGCATACAGTTTATCTCTGATGGAACTCAATAACTTATAAATACAGTCAATTTCCAGTGGAAATTGTGTCTAGCGGAAACAATGAAAGGAGGAGTGGGCAGTCCATTTATTGGGTTGTTTGAAAAGTTTGGTTTTTAAAAGAAATGTATTTACAAATTTATATACTCGTACAAGAAAACAACTATTTTAATCTCTTATACAATCTCCTCCTTTTTTTAATAACTTCGTCCCACCTCTCTGGGAGCTGTTTAATTCCTCTCTCATAAAATTTGCATGGTCTTTCTGAAAAAAAAACTTTTACTTCCTTGCTCCGACTGTGAAATAGATGAAAGTCGGACGAGGCGAGGTCTGGGGAGTACGGTGAGTAAGGTAAAACTTCCCACCCAAGCTCTGACAGCTTCTGACGGGTCCGCAAGGCAATGTGAGACCTCGGTGAGAGAGTGAGATACCCACACATCCAGGTTGCTCACAAATCCGAGCTCTTTTATGACCCCCTGAACGGTTGAGACTGATTTTTTTTTTGATTATTTCAACTATTTCCCTAACTGTTGCATAGGGATTAATAATAATTAAATCTCCCACCTCCTCGGAAACAATTCCTTTTGGTCGTCCTGATCTGAGAGCCTCCGTTACGGAGAAGTCGCCCGTAGAAAATCTTTTAAACCATTTCTGGCAAATTCTTCCATTTGGTCCGTTTTCTTCATAAATAGACTTTATTTTTCGGCTGACTTCAGTCGATTTATTATTTCCTTTTCGATCATTTTTCCCACTTTTTAAACGCTATAACCACTCATGACTAGAACGAGAACACAAGTAAATAATAGTAAATAGTTTAGAGAAGGGGTGGGAGGAAGTTATGATAGGGTTTGAATGAAGGTAAACTTACGAATTAACCGAACGAACTTTCCGAACAACCCGATATATGGTAATTACATCAAAACATGGATGGCGTTGATGCCCAAATAAACCAAACTTCGTACATATATTAAGCCAACGTAACCGACCGTGGCGCGATATTTAGTACACACGATTTTGGTGATTATAACAGTGTTCTCTATCCCCGATACAACCGTCCTTCTTTCCTTGAACAGCGGCCATCTGAATGTTCGCTAATGACATTTCAAATAATCTAAAGATCAAGTAAATGCTTCTCAAACTGATGTTCGGATTCATCCTTAAACTCTTGGTCCCTTTTAATAACTCAAACAATAAAATTCGTGAAAGCTCATTGAGTGCAAGAGCTGAGATTCAAGGAAATTTAGTCGAATTCAAACCAATGGGGGTCCATCCAAGGTACAGTACCTCGGGTTTGATAAATTTGTATTTTTCTATTAAAACTACGTCTCTGATTCGATTACTTTATCGTCTGGCTCAAAAAAAATTGCTTGCATGCATATCCCGATTATCTCTTATAGTTTGGGAGATATGCAATTTAGAATATATTTTTTTTATTTTTTTTTTTTTTCCTCTGACCTTTTACAGTTTTTTACCAATCGTAAACCAAATAGAAGCCCCAAGTATTTCGAAAAAAATATTTTTGAAAGACAAAAACATTTCAATGTAAACCATAAAAGAATTCACTTCAATAACTTCTGCATATAAAGGGTGTCCCAACACACAGATATTAAAAAAAATCGTGAATGTTTATTATATCGTAAAGTAGACAGAATGAGGTTATGTATGAAACAACACATCGGGCAAATGGCCGCGGCGGCTTTGCTAGCACACACGCGATCTTTTAATGAAATTTTCAATGACCGTTTTGCAGAAATGCTGCGGTATTTCATTAATGCAGCGTCCAAATTCCTCTTTTAAGACTTGAGTCGTCGTCGGCTTATTCGCGCAAACCATCGACTTCAAAAAACCAAAAACAAAAAGGTAGAATGGTGTTAAATTGCATGATCTATGCAGCCAATTCTGATCTCCAAAACGCGAAATAACACACGAAATGATTGATGCAGCAACTGAATTGTTTCTCTGGCTGTATGCCATGCCCCCCACATTCATTTCTTCAATTCTAGGCACGAAAAAACTGGTTACCATCTCACGATACCGAACAATATTGACTGTTTGCGCTTGACATGCCTCATTTTATAAAAAAAGGTCCAATGATTCCTCCAGCCCAAAATCCACACCACACAGTGACACGTTTAGGATGCATTTGCTTCTCGTGAATCACTCGAGGATTTTACTCACCCCAAATGCGACAATTCTGCCTATTGACGAAGCCATCAAGATGGAAATGGGTCTCGTCACTGAAGATGATTTTATCGGCAAAATCAGCATTTTCATGTTGTCTCTCCAATACCCAATTAACGAACTCCCTTCGCTGTCCATGGTCAGCTGGCTTCAGTTCCTGAGTCAATTGAACTTTGTATGCATGAAGATGCAAACCTTTTGTAAATATTCGCTGCATAGTGGATTTGGAGACACCAATTTGCTGAGTTCGGTGTCGAATTGAGGTGGATGGAGTTTGAGCGACCATCACGTACAGCTGCGACATTTTCGGTCGACCGACCTGGTCGAAGATGCGTTGTTGTCTTTTCATGACTAAAGCTTAGATCCCACTATCGGCGCACATAGCACAATATGTACCGATTTTTATTGTGCTACATCGGTGCGTTTGACAAGGATTTGGGCAATTACTTTTTGAGCAGTCACATTATCATCGCATATTGTGCTATTTGTTTTCGGTACATGTCGGCCGGAAGAAAAATTTGTGCATAATCTGCAAAACGTGGTCACACTATCAGCGCACTTTTTGAGAAATTGAATCATATGTTTTTTGTTTACATGTCTTCGCTGATTGATTTACAAAATTGAAAATCAATTTCTTATTTTACAGCATTAAAGCGGTGTAATAAAAAAGATAAGCAAAAAAATAGTACAATAACTTCAGCGTAATATAATTCTTTGTTTACACATTGATTTTAGCGGAGGGAATGGATTTCTACCAGCAGCAGAAAATTGCCACCGGCTTGTATATTGTGGCGTCAATGTTAAAAAAGAAGCAGGAACTGAAAAATAAAATAAATAGAAAGAAACGAACATTTGGGTTGACTCGTTCGTCCACGATCCGGAAACTCGTGGCCTTTTCCTTTTGTTTTCCGGGTTTGATGTAGACAATTCTTCAAAACTTGTTTCGCCTTCTAAAATTTCGTAGCTTGAATACATTTTTAATGATTTTTTTTGTGACTACGCGTATTCAGTTTAAATTTTCTTTTTTGTGCTTCTTCCGCTTTTCTTGTGTTTACAAACAGTGTTGTTCTTAAAAATCGGCGCTAATTGTTAACTTTGATCGGTGTGCAAGTGGCCGATAAAAATCGTCGCATTTTTAACAATTTTATTGTTCCACTTTATGTACAGAGTGTTCACATTATCGGTGCAACAGGGTTGTATTTCATTATTTTTAGTCAGCACAATTTCGGCACAGATTGTCCCATTTTGACAAATGTTGTGCGTTCCCACTATCGGCCTATTAAATTTTACAAAAATCGGTACATTGCGCCGATAGTGGGATCCCAGCTTAACAGACTTAGTTTTGGCAAATTTATCCATTAATCTCTTTACAGTTGACTCTTTTGGAGCATTATTGTGATCGCAAATTGATCGCAATTTGCGAACTGTAGCCGCAAAACTTTCACCACTTTGGTGAAACAATTTCACAATAAGAATGCGTTGTTCATTCGTGTAGCGCTTCATTTTTACTAAACTCGTACCTTCTACTAGCAAACAATGACAATTCTTCAAATGTCAAACAATGACACTTCGAATGGCGCCAAATTTAAATCTCATTCTTGTTGGGACACCCTTTACAAAATACAATACAAAAAAATATCACTTTCTTTTTTTTGTCGAAACAAAATATCATCACTCTTTCGCCGATTTCGGATAAAATTGTTCAGGTATCTATTAGATCTTTGTATTATTCTGAAATAAAACACTTTAAGGCCTAAATGTTACAATAGCGACTGCAACTTTCCCAAATATGTGATGTTTTTCAACAAAAAAAAATCAACTTTAGCCCAACATACTTTTAAATGCACAATTTCTTTTTTAGTAGTTTAAATGAAAATTTACAACTGTATTTGTTTAAAATTAATTTTAAAATTGTCGAAATGCCCATTTTTTGATCAGAGAAAAAAATTTAAAAAATATATTCTAAATCTTGTATCTTTTAAATCAAATCTTTCGAAACGTTAAGGAATGGTGTAATACTTTCCCGTTTATTTTCATTAATCCCCATAGTGCAACGTCTGATTGTGCAAAACTGTGGGGGGATGCTAGAAGAAGCGTTGTAAATCGGTAGGTTCTTATTACCAAAGGTTTAGAATTAACGCACAATAAAAAACGCGGATATACTTGGCTTATACGACCCATTTGCATGGAGGCTAACGACGGCAAAGCATGGCACGATGAGGTTCATTTTTTCAACCCCACTAAAAAAATTAGTATTTCACATAATCAAATTCCAATGGAATTTTGGAATCTTTCTCTTTCTCTAAAGATAACAAACACGTTACCCAGCAAAAAGTATTTCACATACAATTTAACTGAGTTCCGACCAAACATTTGGCCTGGATGAGAAAATTGCTTGAGAGTTATCGATATCACCCATTTTCAATATGGTTCTTGGTCCAAAAAATATACAGTCGCCTTCCTTTGTTGAAATCGGTTCAAAATCGCCAACTGCATCTGCATTACAAGAATATGTACATGAACGGAACGGCAGACAGGCAGACAGTTGCAAGTCGTTAGAGCGACTCAAATGATTATTTTAAGTCGATGTCCAATAC
>JAHXMU010000025.1:850888-879036 GCA_019455685.1 Philornis downsi
CGATAGAAGACCGAGAACTTGCGGCGAGAAATCTTCATCAGAAAATACATTTGAAAAATGTTTTGAGGATTTTATCATTCGGTAGCGTAAGTGATTTATTTGGGAAAGAGACCACCTTAAAGGCGATACAATTAATTTGGATGAATAATAAATATTTCGTGTATTCGTATATGAAAAAATAAATTCTTTTTGCAATAGACCGATTCAAATGAAATATTTTATACAACAAAGCAAAACGACCAAACTGAAAGTACGAAAAATAAAGCAATACCCTCAAACAAACAAAAAAAAAAACAGTATTATGCATACCACTTCCCATATTCTGTATTAAAAGCATCTGGTCTACATAATTTAGACGTTATCACTTCACTGTTTAGTTACTTTCGATGGACTTGTACAACTTTTGTTGTGGTTGTAAAACACAAATCTTAGTCCACTTTGTTATATTCATTGCATTTTACAAAATTGAGATCAAATTACAATATGCTACAGTTCCATAAAAACAGTATTCTCCTACTCCTACCCAAATTTTGAATCAAATGCATATTAACGAATTCAAAAAGGAAATAAGTAAATATTAATAATAAACGAAGTTCCAAGTAATATATATAAAAAAACTAGTTCAATTCAAACCGGAAGCTTGAAAGTACTGCATGATTCTTTTGTGAAATGCAATGATGGACATATTGAATACTCGTAACGCGCTCGGAAGCACATTAAACATACGGGCTATTCTCACATAAAAATTATTTTCTAACAAAGACCTCAATTTGGATTCAACCAACTAACACGAAATATGCGTGAACCCACCATATCAATATGAAGATCAACACATCAAGTAAAACACCCAACTATTTCATACTATGTACAAATTCAGAGGATTCGCCAGCATAATATAAATCCAAACTAAGGTCCCGCGTTGACAAAAATGACCTTGATATTGGAGGCAATTAACACTATATTCGTTAGTTCATATATTATGAAAGCTTCGGCATTTGTATTTATTGAGAACAAAAGCTAATTGTTAAAGATAATTTTTGCACCATCAACGAATAACATTCGGTGGGGCAATAAATGAAAATAGATAAGAACAATTATTTAAAACAAAAAAAAAGTTATGTTCTATTATTAAACTGATGTATAATTTCATATAAAAATAACAATTGCTTTATATTGAAGTACACTTTGTTTTGTCAATTTTGTTTCAATTTAGTTGGTAGATTAAATCCTGAGGAAATTACATTAATTGCAAATTTTAATATATTCTTTAACGTAAACGTTACTACAATAGCGGTTAAAACTATTATAGCAATGGAATCTAGAGAATAGTAGACGAACCAATTCAAATCGACAGCATATGTATGTAGAACTTCGGAACTACGGTTATGCTCTAGTAAATGTTCCACCCACCAAGTAGCACTGTCCAGAGGTTTCAGTGGACGATCCCGAAATATCCTCGATATTTCCATTGCGTTTTTGTCATAACTTCGATAAATATTGTTGTGTTAAAACATTTTGCGGATATTGCTTTACAGAAATGATAGATTTTACTTACCTTGATTGTTGCATTTGTTGGATGGTTGCTTGTAAATTAGTCTCACTTATATCACTATAGTCCAAAACGCGGCCAATTTGTCGATTTGCCACTGCATACCCGTTGACAAATTGGTCACCATAAATTGGGGTAATGATCATGGGCTTACCGCAATAAACAGCTTCTGTAGTGCCCAAGAGTCCGCCATGACCCCAAAATAGTTTAACTTTTGGATGACCTACAAAATGTAATTAAAATTTGTATGATTAAAAGTACGTTGTCATATATATGTATATATAATAACATATATTTTAACACTTGTTATTTTTAATAAATGAAAGTGTCGGTAGAAGAACGTAATATTTAGCTAGCTGCTGCTGCAGTCGCCGTTCCAGCAACATTTTAGGCGGAAATCGTTCACGTTTGGCGAAAAAGGCACTGTTCCATCACATGCGCTTGGCGCCGACAGGCAAATGAGAAAATTTTGTTTGATGTTGTCCACAAATTGCATCTATAAGATGTTGACCACCAGGCAGGGATAATCGAGTATATAAAGGTTCATTTTGAAGGCTACCGCAAATCATTCGCATGAATTTAACAATTTGGGAATCATTGGACAAATCAAAAGGATTAGATTTATGTTGGTCCAAATATATATAGCTGATGATAAGCTACTTTGAGAAATAAACATGGTGTTGAGAATGAATCTGAACAAGGAAGCAGGTTTCTTAATCTGGCGATTTGCGCCGTAATATGAATACAAGCCCCCTCCCCATTTGGTGTGAGAGCTGCTAATGTAGATTATAAAACACATTGCGTCCTTTCATAGCTCCAGTTAAATACCGACTTCTATTTTAACAAATAATTTCGTCTAAACTACTCATATAACACAATGACCAAGGAAAAAGGTGTCAAAAACCAATAACAGTAGAAACTGCTAGCGGCATTAATATCTCCCAAGGTACAAAAAGTTCGGCTAGTCATTATATGATCGCAAAAGCAATCGGATTACATGTCCGGCCGAATTCTGGTAAAAACAACTGTCTTAAAGATTATCATATCACCTGTATCGTAGCGGCTACAATAACAACAAACAAATAGACGATATGAATACAATCTGTCGACAATATAAAACACTTTCCACATTTTTTTTGTTCAATAATGCCAACATTTTGTATTGCAAACTGCATTGCGAGCAAACTACACCTTTCCTCTTCCAATCTTCCGCATTCACTTTTTTAATTTACAATTTATATGCTTACTTTTCCAGAAAAAAATTGCAAGCAATAAAATTTTAAAGAACAAGAATGAATTTTCTCAAAGAAAAAAATATTCAAACAAAAAAAGCACGTCAACAGAAAATTTTGCAAACACTTGCAAAACAAGCAGCCGATTGTGAATGTGAAACAAATGAAACTAAAACTAGTGAGTTATTCAACGTAATAATATAATAAATGGCCATTTATCATATTTTCCGTAGGTAACTCAGTAATTATAATTGTTAGTATTATTTGAGTTATGTACGAAAGTACAAATCTGTTGAAATATTTTGTTTTTTTTAGAAGAAAATTTTCCAGTTTCTCTAGTAAGAACTTTTAAATTCTCCGACACCGAATAATAATTTTCCTTTCCTTTTTTAACTCGTTTCACGTTTTTTTTTTTTCTTTTTTTGGTGAATGAATGTGTGTGATAATTTGTATAAAATTTAGGCAAATTCGTATGAGCTGTTTGTTACTGAAGAGACCTACTGCTACAATGTATTCTAGTTGACGCAACTTCCACATATTTTTAGATTAACGAATTAATTTATCATACACAATACAATACACATACAATGCTCACGCACATACATACAGGTATATGCATATCTAAAATTGTTTCAGAAATGTTATGCAATTTACCGAATTAATCGAATCAAATTATTTCATTTAACTGGGATTTCGTCACTAGTTTAGGCAGCTCCGGATGCTGCGAATCCAAAAATACTGGCAGGTAGTAAATTTACCAGTAGAAGAAAAACATCTACCCATGTATTTTCTTTGTGACACAAGTTCGGTGACATTGAAATAGTGCTTAAAACAAAGCACTTTTATAAAACTCATTTGCCTGCCAATTTAAGTGAATCCTAGCTACAATTCTAAAAACACTTGCGTGCTTAAACATATTTCAATACGTACACAATAGTCCCAATTGTGGAGCCCATTTAACAAAGAGAATTCGATCGCTCTTCGTAGGATGCTGATCAGACTCCCACTTCCATACAACTTTCATGTCAAGTTTTTCCAGCACAGATAAAATTGCTTGCAGTTTGCCTTGATCCATGGTAGACGACTTAATCATAGAACCCCAGCTTATGAACAGTACATCCTCTGCAGATCTCATCAAAAACTCATCGATTTCTGTGGGCAACGAAAGGTTGGTTCATTAATGTGTATGCCTCCAATTTCGATAAATTGTTCCGAATGGGGTCGTATCCCCGTGAGGGAATAATGCTGGTTGCCAAATACCAAACGTGTCTGTCGCTTTGCTATCGCATTAACATCAATTGTGACATTGAGATAACGCTGAATGAGAGCATTGTCGTGGAGGTTGGTGTTGTAGCTGAAACAAAGATTTATTTATTAGCTACGGACAATTTTATTCTATACCCCCTCCACCATACTTACCGATACAGCAGCGATAAGACTTTCGCTTGTAAAAAGTTTGTCAGTCTTTCGTACCAATTGAGAGGCGTGGGAAACCCTATAAATTCTGATTGTACGAACGATGGCGTATCGGGCAACAGAATGCGTTCGTAATACCAAGGCATAAGCAAACAGCTACTCAAAGCCACAATGGGTATTTCCATGAGATGAGGAACCACCAGCTGGCAATCAGAATTGAAGAATTCCGTGATCATTACATCGTACGGCTTCACACGGTGGCGTTCTAGCACCCGCTGAATAAAGCCACTTTCATAAAGGCGCTCACACGACTTCTGGCCCTCGTTATGTAAACTCACGTACTCATCCAACAATCCCATCCATGTCCTTGGTTTCCACTCACTCAGTGGCACCACGTTGATCACTTCAACGTTCGGCAAAAGCAACTCCTCATAAGTCTCCAATGGAGGATCGCTATGTTTGATGTACGTAATGACGGTTACATGATGTCCCCTCTCTGCCAAATTGCGCAGTAACGGGTAGAATACCTTAAAATGGCTGTAGCCAAAGTGCGGAAACAGGCCAAGTATTTGTTTAGCACCAATCTGTTTAGCTAAAAACAGAATTAAAACAATAACACAATGATAGATTCGATTCAAATGCATTGTGCTTTATTACTACCTTCCTTCTCACTATTCAAATACTTGCCGGCTATCAAAAGAAAGCTTTCCGACACAGTAGTAGTTTCTATCAAGCTAGAAATGTGACGATATTGTACGATTTTCCGTGCAATAGAAGAGTTCCAAGCCGAGCTATGATGATTAGAGTGGTGCCTTCATACCTCATCTGGCGTTAGCTCTGATTTTCTGATTCTAAAGGAGATTACACACCAATAGATTGATGTGACAGATATTACCTTAAACATTCGACAATTTTCTCAAATAAGGATAAATGTGCGGTCCGTTAACGCAATCACACATTTTGACATTTGCAGCTTAACTGGCATACAAATTTAAGCAATATTCTTTTTTTCTGTTCCAATTTATATTTTTTACAAAGTTATATGTATATCAAAACAGCAAATGCTTTTCATAAGTCAAGTCATAAGTCACCCGTTCGTTTCAAAAGTTTTTTGAAATAAAATTAGATTTATTTGTGTCCTTTTCTAAACATTTTAAACGAATAACATTTCAGGAATTTAAAAAAAAATTTTTTGAAAAATTTTTGAAAAATATGATGTTTTGTACAATTGCGTCTCATTCAACATTTGATTTTACGTGCGGTAATTGAACTACTTAATTTTGCTGGCAGTCTGATTGGCACTTTATGTTGTAAATAATAAAAATTCCGCCTGTGAAGTAACAAGTAAAGGTACGCAAATTATTTACCTATTCTTTGAAACTGCGTTCTTGTAGTTATTTCAAAAGTTTTTTTATTGTGATCTGGCAAGTACTACTAACATTATATATGTCTAATTGGCCCTTTAAAGGGATGGCACACTAGCAGATTGGTTTGACAGATGTGACCCTACTTTAAAAAATTGATAAATGTTAAAAGTTGGTCATTTTTAAGCAAATTAACTACAATTCGATCGGTCTGTTAGTGTGTCATCTCATTTAATTTCCTCATAATTTCCAATGAAAAATGGAACAGGTTTAAGGTTCATGGCACAAAATATTGAATTCTATTTTCTCTTGAAAGAAAAACTGAAGATGAATTGCATAGAGGAAATGGACGGACAAAGTCTTTACCAAAACAAGTTTTCTTGAGATCATTTGAATATTCGGCATATATTTTTGAAAAAATCGTGTTTTCTAATATATTTCCTGAAATTCTTTCCATTTCTGCAGTTAATAAAAGCAATGTACGGTAATAATTAATATCGATTGATGAAATTTCTTTTTTTTTTGCAATTTCCAATAATAAAGGAAAATACAGAATTTCGACCTAATTTCCTGCAAAATCGTAAAAGCCTGAACTGGAAAAAGAAGAAAACTTTACAAATGAGCTAAGGCATTCATACACAGAAGTGCCATCTACATGGCGTCTCATGCATTGACTTTATTCCATTTTTATCACTTTCAGAATCAACAACTTGGACGCATTGGTGTTCTTTCGCTTTAGTACCAGATACAACCGTGTGTTTTTTTAGTACTTTGTTCATCTTCCTTCGTGGTAAAAAATGGACGCGTGAAAAAAGTGGAATTTGCAAAAAAGAGATTAAAATAAATTAATTAATATCAAATACATAAGAAATGAATAAAGTGGAAATAAAAGTCTCCATTATGATTCCTTACAGTACATGAAATAAGTTGAAAGCAAAATTGGTGAAGTGAACGAAAAAAACAAAGGATTTTTTTAATGTGACGCAGAAGAAAAGAATGTAATGCATGCGTTGCACAAAGAAAATTATGAAAATGGAAAATTTTTTTTAACAAACTTAAAAAAAGGTGGAAAACTTTGGAAATCGAAAAAGGTCTCGGAATATACAGAGTTTCAAACGTGAAAGGGAAAAGAAAGGAAATAAATCGGTCATAAATTGCGCGCTATAGCTAAAATACACCAAGGCAGAGGCGGCCAAAATAATATCGATTTTTTTGTTCTTTGTCGTTCGTTTGGTATAACCAACAGCAGTAGCAGCATCAGCCACAGTGAGGAAGGGGTTTTGTGTGTGTGTTGGCTGTTTTTTTTATAGTTTAGTAGTACTACGTGCTAAATACGACGTAGGGAAGTGGCGCGCAATGTCGAACATTGTGGAAACTCAGGTGACGTCGTCGACGTCGCCAGAACAGCAGCAGCAAAAACAAATTAAAGAAGACTATGGACAGCAGCAGAAAATACAACTACAAACAACCGATGAGGCGGCAGCAACGAATACAAAAATAAATAATAAAAATGTAGCCGGTGAAAAAGATGACAAAAAGGAACATCAGCAAGAGAACCTATTGCATATTGCCGGATGGGGAGTTGACCACGGACAGGGCAAATTCCAAAATAAACAGCAGCAACCTTTAGTAGCGGAAAAGTCGGCGAAAGACCCGAAATTCATTGCAACAGACACAGGTAGCGTTGCGGATAGCAAACCTTCATCGGCTATGTTAACACCTACTAAGGATCGTAGCGGCGTAGAAAAAGGTAAGTCTACTGGCTTACCATGATAAATTTCGCCCACCGCAAGACAAGTCTTGTTTTCCTCTTTTAGACAAATCACACAAAAAGAAGAAAAAGGAAAAGGATCGTGATCGTGACAGAGATCGGGATACGGATCGCGATTCCAATAAAAAGTCAAGAGATAAAGACAAGAGCGAAAAAGAAAAACATCACAGTTCTCACAGCAAAGATAAGTCTTCGAAAAGTACATCAGACCGAAGTAGCTCAAAATCAAAATCGCATTCAAGCGAACATCACAGAGACAGCCACCAAAGCAGCAGTAAGCCTAAATCAAAAAACACCAACAATTCATCGTCAGCAACACGAGATGCATCAGTGGATAAAGAGAAGGTACGTGTTCTCATATATAAAGAAGGGCTCTATAAACAATGTTCGATTAAGCTTATAGTTCCACATTTCTAAAAGCCGTTCGAAACCTGGTTATTACGTAGGAGAAAAAGATATTTTTGGCAGGTACAGTTAGGAGAACGGTAGGGAAAAACTTGCAAAACTTCCATATTTTCCTAAACTTGCTACCATTTATTCATTAATTAAAAATAACATACGATACGCTTTCATAGATAGGGGAAGTTAGCTGTTCATGCTCTTTTTAACGGCAACGCTTTAATCTTTCTCCGTGGGAGGACGAGTTAAGTTTATGCCACTACGTATGAAAAGAGGTCATTTTAGCCATCCCTCTTATCTTACGATAACCCGGTTACCGTCCACCTCTCTGCAAACCGCTATCCATGGTGGAAGGTTTGTCTACCCCGGACGAACTTTTGGTCTTCTTCCAGCGTTACACCTGTATGGTTTACCGATTAAAGTCCATGTGGGTATTTATTTCACCAGGAAGTGAATTGTTTTCCAGACAATCAATTTAGTAATGAAAATATCTCAACTCCCATTAGAAATGTTAGCTCTGTTGATACTAAGTCATCGATGTGGTAACTTTGCGAAACCAAAAATATAGTTTCATATTGTGGAATTTGGTATAAAACATCAAATATTTTTTTTTTTCATTTATTTACAATCAACAAACATTAGAAACGCTTTTAGGCAACTACCGTTCGCATGATCGTGGGTTCAAACCCCACGATTTTTTGCGCCGGTTACCTCGATGTGTCTGAAGATCACTTCGAGTGGGTCCAGTTGAGTTGAATGAGCTTAAAAATAGAATGCGTGTAAGTGGATTCAATGTGAGAAGTTTTCCCATATTTCATTCATGGGATGCAAGGAAATTTGTTTTTTTATATATTTAATACTTAATGTTTAAATTAAAATTAATTAATAGGTGTAGAAAATGAAACCTTTTCTAGATTTATTCCTAAGACATTAGTGTGGTAACCGACTCTTTATAAACATCTTGAACTGGGTTGCGTTAATACTTACTTAGTTGCTGCTATCGTATCAACGAGCAAAATTTCGAAATTTAAATTGCTTTGTGGACCATAGCCTCAAAAGGCTTTCAGAATAATCTCACGTAAACCGCTTTTAAATCATTTCAAAAACATTTTTGTAGTCGTAGAGAGAGAATATATATATGTATTGCAAAATTGAGCTTTATTTATCAACATAGTCTGCTCAAGAGTAATGACATCAGACCTACTATTGTAAAAAATGTTGATGCTTATTTATTGAAGTTTTTGTCAAGGCCTTCGAAATATTTTTTGAATTTCATGATTTGCCTTTTCGAACTTCAATTCACACAATTTTGCCATTGCAACCAGCGACTTGCGACACGTTTCATTTTCTTGGCGAAAAACAGCTTTTTCTGCTATATGAGAGCGTTTATTATGGTCTTGATTTTGTTTAAATGATCTAAAAGTATCATATAATATTCGCTTTTATGAACTAGCTTATGAATAGAGTATCATACGTAATCCAATATTTGGAGACCATAACTTTACCAGCTGACATTTGTGTTTTTGGCCAAATATTGCCTTAACGGTCAACCTTTGCGGGCTTGATCCAACATTTGTCTATTATCACATTTCACGTAAAAAAATCTTTTGTATTGCTTCGGTGTAACCACTTCTTTAGACATTCACTGTTATCGTTAGTAAATCTTCGCTAAATGGTTGCTTTCAATCAAGAAGAATCGTCGTAACACTTCAAGCCATTTCTGGTTATTTTTTTGCCTTCAGGAAGCTTAACTTTATTTAACTATCGCACGAAAATCGTTTTTCTTCACTGTATATAAAAAAAAACCAAGCACTGTACGTAAATCAAATGAACGGGATGCCACAAAATTTGCCCAAGCATCGTTTGAAGGTTGCAACTTTTTAGAAAGAATGTTGATTTTTTATTAGAGGTGATATCCCTGTACTTTTTCAGTTTAAAACATGTCAACCAACTTATCTACAAACTGTAATGTATTTGCCAAAATAATTTGTTCGACACAAGTTGATAATTTGGTAAATTAAAATCTATATATATAAAAATGAATCGTGGTTTGTTCCGATGCTTAAAACTCCAGAACGGCTGGACCGCTTTGCATAAATTTTTGTATATGCGTCTGGGTGGTGCCCGGAATGGTTTAGATTTACAATTCGGTCCAATTGGACAAAGGGGCGTGGTACCTCCCATACAAACAAAAAATGAAAAATCAATTATTTCTGCTCCTGCTTACGGTATTTGAACAAAATTTGGTACATCGGTTTGGTGTACATATCTTAAGTGCTGCTGCAAATATGGGCGGGATTGGACAATGGGGCGTGGTACCTCCCATACAAACCATTAATTAAAAACCAATTATTTCTGCTCCTGCTAAAATTTGAAGGCAAAGCAACGTTTGCCGGGTCGGCTAGTTAAAAATTATTTTTGACTTGTTTACACCGTGATTGTATATAAAATCCCCTGGTTTTTATTAATCAATTCACAGACTAATATATATACCAAGAAGTTCCTTTGTCAAATTTTGAGATTAAAAAGATTTAAAAAAAACGTTCCTTTAATGATACATCCAATAAGAGATTTTAAAACTATGTTCAACCTTACAGTCATCCTTTTATCTTTTACAGTTCTTTTACACATCAATAAAGTGGACAAAATAAATGTTTAAAGGAATCCTTTATGTCTTTGTAGTTTTATTCGTAAAATTTATACATCAAATGCAATATATAATCAGATCATCAAGCATTGTTTGTTGAAAAAAATTTCCTTTAAAATAACACTACAATTCGCTCAAAATATTCACTAATTTGTTGTACTTTATTTGACTAGCGTGTGTCAGCAGATATGTTTATATAAGTTACAAGGCTTCATTTTTCTATTCAATATTATCTACTCTATTCTATTCAAATTTACTTAAACGAATTTGAATATTTTGTCCAGAAAATAATCTTGACAAAACAACCCAGCATTTTTGGGAAAAACCATATATCACTGCTTGACGTCTCTTAAAATTCGTATAGGGCCAATTCTGTGTAATATTAAAGGTTTTCTTTTTCCGATTCCAAGTTGAGACATAGTTTAAATTGTGTAGTTTCCTTTTAAGGAATTATTACCCTACGTTATTTTTAGGTTATGCTTAGGTCAATAATTTCAAAATATAGGAGTTCATATTGATATTTAACAAAGGGTATGTATGTTGGGAGTAATTTGTCAATGTAATGATATAAATTTGTTACCTATTTTAATTGGAAATGCTATAGCATTATTGCATTTTTTGTCTGCGTTACCCCTTAAAATTTTGTTAGTTTCAAATTTCTATAGTAATGCCAAATTAAAACAATGTTTATTTTAAGTAAAATTTAGTAAATTTAATTGCATATCATAATAATAATAATAATAATAATGCATAATAATAAATAAATAAATAAATAAATAATATCATATAACCTAATTTTTATGTAAAGAAATATATTCGAAATGTTGCACTTCCTAATTTTTTATGTTTAAAAAAGTAATAACTAAATAACTTTTCTGGAAAGTGTCTATGAAGACATTTTTACGTTTCATGTAGAAAAATGTCTATGGTAAAAAAGTGTCTACAAATTCTATGAGTCTAAGAAGCCATGAATGTGCTTTTCTACATAAAAGTATCCAGAAACAACTTTACCCATATATAAATTATATAGTTCATTTTCTTATAAAAAAAGTGTCTATGAAGAAGGCCTCATATGAGCAGCGTGCACATCCTTTTCAAAGATTTCGTGTCCCAAAAATTGTTTTCCTGCGTCAACTAAGCTGTGATGACTAATCTTAGTACAAGGAAAAGCTGAGATTTTCATATTAGGAGTTTTAAAGTAAGATGGCCCTATTATTTAAGTAATACTAATTCTTTCTACGCATGTCCTAGATTTAAAAAATATGAATGAACGGATGTGGTATAAATAACGTGCTCACTTAAATTAATTTTTTGCTCACTTGATATAGTATTTTTTTACAACGACAATTCGAAACTGTAGCGAATTGCCTGGCTGTGATAGTAAAGTTGAAATACTTGTAATGGCATAATTGCCTATTGACTTAGGTAATAACGTTAACGTTTAATATCTTCATACGAAATCGAGATATCTAAGCCAATTAAGGCAATATAACCTCCCATATTTCTTTCTGTGTAGGAATCCTGTAATTAATTATGTCCCAGTTTGAGTAGTTAACTTTTATGGTGATTTCATTGTAATGATTTTCATCTCCTTTTTTGATGGATAGCATATTTTTTTTTTTGCGCAAATTTGTATTCTTATACTTATTTACATTTTTCGATATACAATATTTAAGTTTACTCGTATATGAATATGTATCGAGAAAGCGGCAAGGTTATTTGTACGAGTTTCAATAAATAAATGACTAAATAAGTAGTGGTGTCTTTCACCTTATTCCCTAGCGTAGATGTAGCGTGATTGCATATTTCATTATTTGTAGTCATTTGCCCAGTTATAACTGATATCTTTAGAGCATTTAGGTTATTTTGACGCTGATGTAGCTGATGCCTGAGGGGTTTATTACTTTTTTGGCGTGATGCTGCCCCTAACAATTCAAAAATACTCTAGCTGAGGTTTTGTACATTTTTTTTTAATTGTTACATATATTCTTTAGCTCTTGTATAGTTATTGAACGAAGTATAAACTATTGCATATCGTAAGAATTTTATCGGTACATTGTACGATTTGTGTTGGCAACCTTATTGGTGTGAAAACGTTAACATAATATTTATATTATTGAAATGGGTTGCTAGTTTTAAGTAATCCTTATATTCTACTTTGTCAAATATCACTATTTTCTTAATTTCTTTCCATTTATTTTTCATCTCAAGTATTTTTTAGTTTATTATTCATAGTCATTTGTCTGCTTTCCCCATTATATTTCGATTTTGTGTTCAATTCTAAATATTTTATACCTTCTCCAAGTTTCTAGTGCGGTTTTCGTTTTTGTTGTTTGATATTTGTTTATCTTTTCTCTTTTTATCGCTTTAATTCTCCACTACTTTTGTATTAATTACTTTATTATCTGTGCCATTCCTAACAGTATTTTCGAGAAAGTGTTCGAGATATTGCACATTATCTCCTAAACCGCTAGATTCATTACTTTTAGTTTCCTTTTAATAAAGTCTTTATTGTATTTGAATATTTCCATTTCTTGGGGAATTATCTGATCTTGACGTATGACGTTGGAAGTATCTGCTACCATTACCATTTATTTATTTATTTATTTATTTCTGGCTTGTAATCATAATAAAAATTAAATATAAAATTTATAAAAATATAATATGACATATAATAATATAATATAACATTATGATCGTTGAAGACAAAAAAAAAGTATGGAAAAAAAGACTAATTCAAAAGTTAGAAGTTAATCGGAATATAATCTTGAAATATAAGATAATCGGTATGTAATAAAGGCTGCCCACAGTTTAATTGAAAACAAAATTTTACAGTAAAGTTCCTCTGAATCCTCGGAAGAAACCCTCACCACAACTTGGAGGTCTGATATCAGTTTTCTTAAATTGTGTCGTTACTAACCCACATAATGTTTCGCATAATTTAGTTACATTTGAAATAAATTACAATTGGCCTTGCCCTCGTTGAGTTTGGGTATGCTACTGAACATACATATGTATATTAAATACAATATGCAACAATTTATACATTAGGTTTCATCTGCCCAATAATATAAATATAAAAAATATAATAAATATGAAAAAATAAATATTAACTTTATAAAGCTATAATAAGTTTTTAAAGATGATGTGATTATTAAAGACATAAAATATGAAAAAACCACTAATTTAGAAGTTAATCGGTATATAATCTAGAAATATAATATAATCGGTATGTAATAAAGGCTGCTCACAATTTAATTCAAAGCAAAATTTTACTGGAAAGTCTGAAAGTTTTGCTTGCGGAATGAGAATCAGGACATAATTTAAAACAATTGAAATTTCTTGGTAGGAAATTATAAATTCGTGCTACTCTTACTGCAAAAAATCTACCAATGAGAGTGGCTATTTTTGACTGTTTATTATGGTTATATTTCTGTTCATGTGCCCATGTTAAAATCATGTTCAATGTGTCCCTGTTAAAATCCTTGCTCTGAACATGTTCAATTAGTTATAGTTGTTTATTAATATTTGTACATTCATGTATGTACTAAATATGTACTGCACGGACCGGTTGTGCTCGAGTATATTCGAATATGTACTATTAAAAAATAAGAATTCAAATATCACTGCATGAAAATAGAAGTAAATAGAAACGATTATTTTATTACCATCTCTTCTAGCTTCTCAAATTTAGTCTAAATCGTTTACAGCAATAACGACGAAATTGCAAGGTCCCGATTTTGCACTCATATTAGTCCATACAGAAATACCTACATATACTTAGTCCTGCCATATGTTCTGTTACAAATATAAAACGCGATAAAAAAAACCAATATTCATAATGTATTCAAAATTATTTCATTTATTAGAAGACAATATTGGTTATTAAAAAAAATTGTATTCACTCGAAATGGCCGCCTTTTGCTTTAACACAAGCTTTCAAACGGTGTGGCCATTGGGCTATAGCCGCACGTACGATTTCCATGGAAATCGAGGACGCTGCTCTGGTTAATGCTGTTTTAAGGCTTCCCAAATTTCTGTGGGGAGTCTTGCAAGCCATATTCTCCAATTCTGACCACAAAGCATAATTCAGTGGATTGAGATCTAGACTCCCTGATGGCCAATCTTCTGCTGCTATAAGGCCAGGAATATTGACTCTGAGCCACTCCTGCGTGGTTTTAGCTTTGTGCGCGGGAGCAGAGTCCTGTTGTAAGATCCATCTACGTCCATTGAAAAGGGTATTGGTCAAACCCTTCACAACACCCTTTAACACATCTTTTTGGTAAACCTTTGCACCAGTTTTTACGCCCTTTTTACAGAAATGGAGGGATGTGACACCATGGTGGGAGACCCCCCACCAAACCATTGCGGAAGAGGGATGATGGCCACGTTGAACCCTTGGAACAAATTTTTCCGCTTCCTTAGATAAAGTGGCATAAATCTTGTCATTTTGTTTGTTGAAAACTTCTTCCACGGTAAAAATTTTCTCATCCGTAAACAGAATGTTTTCATGGCCATTGTCCGCGTGCCACTGCAAAAGTCGCTTGCATCTTTCCAGCCTAATTTTTTTTAGCTGAGGAGTTAGCTGCTTGTTCAAGTAAAGATAAATAAAACACATATAAAGCTATGTTTTCATTGAAGCTTTTATTTCATTATAATGCTTAGACCTTGGTCTTATGTATAAATTACAATACCATTTAAATGACCGCCTCTGGGTTGGTTGCAGCAGTGGATCCTTTTGAGGTTTCTTCAGTGACACCTCCAGATCATAATGCGCACCAGTTATTTCCTCCGGATTGAGAAATGAGCTTCATCGCTAAAGAAAATTTGAATCACTACTTTTGTAGTAAGTTTTAACTATTTTCACCCGTTCTTCGCTCCATATTCGTAAATCGCAAATAACACTTCATATGACAGGTATTTAACAGCTGCCAGCTTTGCCAGACCGGCTGTTTTGAAACCACTAAATGGATAACCCTATATAATAATAAATTATTTCCTTTAAAATTCATATTATTAAGTGATGTTTATTTACTAACAATAGTAAATAATACCTAATGACATAAAAACAGAAAACCCCTGTGTATCAAATGTGCAATACCATTTTTCTTAGATTTTTTTTTTAAAAATAATTTGCAGATGTAAGGAAATGAATTAGGCAATACTATGTTATTCGTAACAATCGCCAAAAGCGAAGCTGAACGCCATGAAACAACAGGACATGGAACAGAATATGTTTATAAATAGTTCAGAAATTTTCGTAATTGTGATTAATTCGAAGACGGTCGAACTTTTATTCGTCTAAGCATCTGACAACCGGGCTTACGTATTGGGAATTGGTATAGATGAGTAATTTCTCATGCCTATTTTTTTTTCTATTTTCTTCTCTAATTAGGCATTAGCCAAGATTATTTTTCGTCAAAAGAATACAGGAAAACACAATCGTTTGAATAATCCGGTCATTGAATGATGCGGCACTGAATATCACAGTCGTATGCTTAGTGTTCGAGTGAGAGAGATTCTGACGTTTTGCTGAATTTGATTTTTCTCCATTAAAAAGCTCAGAATACAGAAAGGGGGAAAAATTAGAGAAACTCCCTCCCATACTTCGGAAAAGGGGCGACCAGACGCATTTGATGATTTCACTTAACAAAATCGCGAAAATAAAAAAAAACGGTGTATACATACAAGTTCAGTATCGTCAAAATTACATAATTACTTACCTCTAATGGCGGTTATACTTTTGATAGAGTTTTATTTGACGCCGACAAATATCAATGCTCAGATTCCTATAACATTTTCATGACATGCTCGCTTGCAAACTTTTTAAAACGTTCGATTTTAGCATGTCCATGATCAGTGATATAGATATGTAGATTATAGATTTCACAATATCGACTCTATACGCTTTTATGCAGTATCCATACCAATCAGAGAACATTTTAATTTGATATCTAATAGCTTTTACGAACTGCAAATCTACTATTTTTTTTAAATAAAACTAAAGTAAATTTCAAAGTGCCATTTCGATATCGCAATTATCGAAATTGCAAGACGACATAGACTCTGTTGCGACAATAAATATAGGGTGATTGTTTAATAGTATGTTTTTTTTTTTTTTTTGTTTTTTGAAAATCTAATAAAACACCCAAATTTGCATCATATATTAAAATTTTTAATTATAATCGATAAATTGGTCTTTGCCATTTAATTTTTAAATATAATTTCATATAAATTTTGTCCGCTGCTCCGTCTCAAAATGTCTATTCGGAAGGGCCAATTTTTCGTAACTTTTTCGGCTTGTCCACATAGACTAACAACTTTGTGGGGGCCAAATCGAGAAATAAGCTGCTCACCAATTCATCCCTCAACATATCCATTGTGTGGCACGTTTCACCGTCCTGATGAAACCACATGTCAACCAAGTTCAACTCAGCCAATTGGGGCAAAAACAAAATCCTTGTGGTTGAGTAACACATGCCCAATCGCTGAGAACAGCGGCGAATTGACATTTCACGATCGTCATTAACACTGGTCGCTACGGCTGCAATATTTTCTTCGGTACGCACTCTACGCATGCTAGTCGATTGTTTTTTGTCCAACAAAGTAAATTTGGTGCGAAATTTTGGTGATAACAGCATGAATTGTTGATTCAGCAAGTCGATTATGACGACCATAAAATGATCGTATCAAACGATGCACATTTGTCACAGAGCACTAATTTTGATAATAAAGTTCAGCGATTTGCAATTGTTGCTCGTTTGTTAGTCTTTTCCATGATGAAATGGCAGAGTATACTGTACACTTTTCACTTTGACAGATGACGTTTGGACGCCATTACCAACCAGTGCTGCCAACCTGAAAAACTTAAATCTTAAAAAATCAACCTATGTAAAGTCTACCATAAAAGTCTATCCATAACGTTGCAAGCGCACGTTGTGTTGCTTTAATTAACATTAAAGAAATCCGGAAGCGCTAAAAAATTCAAAATAAACTAACTAACTGATGGTAAATCGGCATAATCTAAGAGATATAAATTATTGGAAACTGCGATGGGCAACAACGACAAAAATCGCATTGATATGAATATACGTGTATACAACTATCTTCCGGTAACTGAGTGTCGTACGTGTTTCGAAAATGCTTTATACGGAAAATAGCTAGTGCTTCTACAAACCGCATTCACATTCTTCACACACTTTAATGATAATAGACTTCAGACAATGAAAAAATATGTTCCAATCATCAAGTATTTCTTGCTTTTAAGCACTCCATTTATTGAAGGAATGAGCGTCTTTAAATAGGCCAATTCTTTTCAATGATAAGCGTAAGTCGAACCACGTCGCCATTCTTAGTTTTCAATTAAATATTATTTTGCTAGAATATGCGTAGCGTAATTTATTAATTCATTTTAAATTCCTTTACTACGTTATTTGTTACTTTACATAACCCATTTCTCGTTGGCAAAATCAGTAGTAAAGGATGAATTATTAAGTGAATGTGAATATTCAAAAAAAAGTATGTCTTTAGCAAGAGTTATGTTATCAATATATAGTGGGGATTCTTTGCAATCGATTGTCATTATCTCTTCTGCACTATAGTTGCTTATGCACGTCTTACTTACCGTGGGCGATGGCTTCGAAATGATATCGCAAATTACAGCATTTTGTTATCCGTCTTGCGGAAACAATTTACTACCAAGCCATTTAAAAAGTTTTAAATTATTTCCTGATTCTTACAAAAGGCACATTCTACAACACTTTCAGACTTTACTGTAAAATTTTGTTTTCAATTAAACTGTGGGCAGCCTTTATTACATACCGATTATCTTATATTTCAAGATTATATTCCGATTAACTTCTAACTTTTGAATTAGTCTTTTTTTCCATACTTTTTTTTTGTCTTCAACGATCATAATGTTATATTATATTATTATATGTCATATTATATTTTTATAAATTTTATATTTAATTTTTATTATGATGAATTGTTGCATATTGTAATTTACTTATAATTGGCCGGAAGGCTTTAAATTACAAGCCAGAAATAAATAAATAAATAAATAAATAAAATAAAATGAATTGTATTGTCTTTCAACAAGCATTATGAAAGTATTGCACACTAAAAGAAGGAAATGGAGAATTCGTGGTATGATGATCCTTTTTGTCGTTTATGAGGAAATTTCATCCAAGGTTATTCATATACAGCTGTTTAACGATATAACTTGACATGGCTGCACAATTTGAATTTCTTACAAATTTTCTGTCAATCTGTCAATAAATATACACGTTTATTTGGGGGTTATACTCGTAAACCAACATTTTTAAGGTAAAAACGCCCTTAGAATACATTGTTACAAATATTGGCCTTAGTGTTTTAATAGCTTATGTATTTTGAGCCTTTTTGTAAAAATGTTTATCGTTTGTCTTCCAGTGGATTCGAAATTATAAGATATTTCATATTTCATAATATAGAGGGCAGGCTTAAGAAAACAAGTTTAAGTAATAAATTAAAAAAAAAAAGTTGGTAAAACTAAGTATTTTAAAACAGCTCCAATATATTTTTATTTTAAAACACTGAGTTTATCTCATGGTCAGCTAAAGCGCTGGATTTCTAATATTTTCACAAATAGTTACAGAATTTGTTAACTTAACACAAAAAGACCAATTACAAAATTGTGTTTATAGTCCATTTCATACAAACACTTCAAAATTTGTGTGCTTTTAAGAGTGTGGATTATAAACGAAATCTTGTGTATATATTATCCTGGTATTTTCAATTAGTTCGAAACGGCCATCTGTATCATTCATATATATATTCCTTCTTTTTTCCTAGTTTAGCAAACTCGTGTTTGATTGGACTACGTATCGACATCACCTTTGCTTTCAACGTTCTTACTACTGCGATGACTGGCAATGGTCGCATTTTCGTCGATCAATCTCTTAGATACTTTTTTGAAATCATACATGATCCTTTGAATAGATCCATATCGGTCCATATGAACGCAGAGTTTTGTTTCTGTTTATATATTCCATCCAATGAATGAATACGTACTTTTTTTTTATTTTTTATTTATTTAAAAAAAAAAAAAAACAGTAAGCCTAAGCCTTACATTTTGATGAGGAAATATACAAACAGAAACAAAACTTTGCGTTCACATCGATTGAAAAGTGTCGACACTACAAAGATCCGGTATTTTTTCGGAGTCAGTATTCCCATAGCAACCTTTTCTTAAAATTAATTTTTGTTTCTGTAGTCTTCTGGATTCTGTTGTAAGAGCCGTTTTCACATTTAGTAGAGGAGGTTTCCTATCTCATTAACTGGAATAAATGATCTCTCTATATGCTCATCAAAATTGCCTTTCCGGGCCAGATTTCCGTGTTTGTGTTTTGAGGAAGAGAGTCATTGTTTCCCCATTCAAGTGCAAGATTTTTAGGCTTGTAAATGAGGTACACCATAGCAAACAACAAATTGGAGCAAAAAGGAAATAGGCAAGTACTATAAGATGTATCACGACCACTTCCTATATTAGCCTTCTCTTCTAATGAATGTTGATTTAAGTATCGTTTAGAATTCATCTTTCTACCACGATTTTTTATGAATAATGACCAAAGTCATTGTCATATAAATACAACGTACTAGCGCCAGCTATAATTGTTGAAGTTTGATTTTTATACTTGATACTTATTTGTCCTTATTTTCTCATCGCATATGGACTTATTAATTCCGTGCCGTCGTTGCAGATTGCAGATACATCTGCCAACTGTATAATATCAAACAAATAAACAAGAGGAACATAATGCAAAACACTTTATTTAATATTATTTCAAGTCGAAAATCCTTCCGATAATATTCAAACCCTGTTTCAGACTGTTCATTCAACATCCTCATCCGAGGCCAGTAGTCGCCGTAGAAGTTCTGAGAGCAGCAGATGTAGCCAGAGTAGTGGCATTAAAATAAATTGTTTAAACATAATAAACAGCGACCAAGAAACTGAAAAACAAAAAGCAAGCGAAATTGAATCTGATGCAAATGTCCACAAAACTATTTCGACTCCAAAAGTTCTCGGAATGGAGGACAATCAAAATGCACATGATAAACGCTATAATGTCGAAAGTAAACTAAATGAAACAGATAAAATTGAAAAGATAACTGAGGCCCACTGTGCGATTAACAATGAAAAACAACTAAATGAAGAAATCAACAAGGGTATAAAGGAAAGTACGATACAAATTAAGTTGGAAACAGCAGTTGAATTTCATTTAAAGGAAACCTCTTTGGGAAGTGGTGCTAAAACCAATATTCCAATTATTAATGTTGCCAACGTCAAGGAAGAAATTCAACCAGGTGATGCCAGAGTACATATAGCTAAATCACTAAAAGAAGTTGTGCGTCAGTTGGACTTTAACAAGGAATGCAAGGCCGATACAAAAGCGCAAGCAGTGGTCAAACAGGAGCCAATCGAAAATTGTTCCTCAACTGAAGTCAAACCAGAACAATCAGTGGCAACACCCATTAAGAAGGAAGTAATTTCGTCCTCTCAAACACCAATTAAAATAGAAACTTTGATGATGCCTTCGCCAGCATTAAAGAGCTCGATAACTGCATCGCTGTCATTATCGTCAGCTACAAGTCATGGCTCTGCGGTGACAACAACATCCCATTCAACAGTCAATAATTATCACACGCCTCAGACTCAAAATCATTCCATCGCTTCAACCGTAAGCGGAAACACATTACCAGTAGCACAGTCGGCATCGTCGTCATCTTCATCAAAATCAGCTACATCATCAAGACGATCTTCGTCGGGCAGTAGTTCTCATACACACCATCATCACTATCACAAGTCCTCTACATCTTCGTCGTCGTCTTCATCCAACAAACATGGAACATCTTCTTCGTCATCTACATACAACTCGTCGTCGTCATCGTCGCGCAGTCGTGAGTGCTCGCGATGTTACAAGCGTTCGAAGATCCGACGGACCAGTGTGGGAACGCAATGCGTTCCGCCTCCACCAGAACCAAATGTTACGCGCACCAGTCGCAATAACAATCGTGTGCCTCCCGGCCTTGAGCATTTGAAATACGGTCAATATTTTGAAGTAGAAGTGTATCCAAATGGTGGTGCTTCCGTTGTGCACTTATACCAAGATGAAATAAAAGATCTTCCCGCAGACGATATGGAAGAGTTGGTCAAAGAGTTCTTCGATGTTTGTTTTGCCGAAGATGAAGAAGGTTACGCCCACCATGTCATGGGAATCGTGCACGATGCGGCCAGATATTTGCCTGATCTACTGCAACATATGGCAGAGAATTATTCCACGTTGACTGTGAAGGCTGGTGTCTTGGGTAGAAATTCCGATATAGAAACATGTACCATGGCTCAATACTATGAACAGGTATAAGTGTGTATATTAATGAGTTGGAAGAAATCACGTTGAATTGATTATCTCTCTATAGGTGGTTCGTAATTATTCACAAGGTACATTTCGCTATGGGCCGTTGCATCAGATCAGTCTTGTAGGCAAGGTCCACGAAGAAGTGGGTGGCTATTTCCCCGATCTATTAGGACGAATAGAAGATAATCCTTTTCTGAAAAAGGTAAGCTCTGCGATAGGTTGGTTGACGGGTAAAATATGTACATGTTCAATGACGTTGCATTTCAGACTATGCCATGGGGTCCTTACTCAATTCTGCAGACAGATCCTCGTTTATCGAACGATGGCCCCATTTTATGGATACGATCCGGTGAACAATTGGTACCTACAGCTGAGCTGAATAGTAAAACACCGCTGAAGAGGCAGAGGTATAGGGATATAATGCTTTTAGTTGTTTTGTGCATATATTCAGCTTTGCAACCTGTTTTCCTCTAGGACTCGTATCAATGAGTTGCGGAATTTACAATACTTACCACGTCTGTCTGAGGCACGTGAAACGATGATAGAAGATCGTACTAAGGCACATGCGGATCACGTAGGACATGGGCATGAACGCATAACAACTGCCGCCGTTGGTAAGTTTTAATACTGCAGAATTCCAATAGGACAAATCATATCGTATGAATTGCGGTTTGTGTCTCTTCCTAGGCATTCTTAAGGCTGTTCACGGCGGTCAATCATACACTCAAAACCGCATTACCAAAGATGTTGTGGCATTTGCAGCACAAGATTTTAATCAATTGGTAGAAACTTTGCAACTGGATTTGCACGAGCCACCCATATCTCAGTGTGTGCAGTGGATTGAAGATGCCAAACTTAATCAGTTACGACGCGATGGTATTCGTTATGCTCGCATCAAGTTGTGTGATAACGACATTTACTTTTTGCCGCGTAACATTATTCATCAGTTCAGAACAGTGACGGCGGTAACAAGTGTTGGTAAATAGATTATATTTTTCCATTCGCCACACGTGTATTTAAAATGTGCTCGCTTCTTCTTTCTTTCCCTTCTTTCTCTGACCTAAACAGCCTGGCATTTACGCTTGCGGCAGTATTACCCTGGCCAAGAAGTGATAAACGAAAAAAACAATCCAGTATTGGCAGAGCCACCGCAATATAAAGAAAAACAAACAATTTTACCAAACCCCATTTCTCACGATGATGCGAAGAAGACACCCTGCAAGCGTAACTACGATGGTAAGGCTAAAAAGTCCGAGGCCAAAAAACTCCTTGACATGGAGAGCCACAGCAGACGTTCCAGTGAAAGTGGCACCGATGACTCGTCCCATGCTACGAAAGACGACCCCGATACACCAACCAAGAAGAAACCGGCTAGGGACGAGCCAAAAATCGACATGCGTAAAATGGTTATCGAACATAATATGATCAATAAAGTTGTGGCCAAAATAGCTTCGCCCAGCAAAGTGGAAAAACATAAAATTAAAAAGAACAGTAGTTCAACTGAAGGAGTGTCTCACAAGGAGAAGAAGGAGAAACGTAAACATAAAGACGATGAAAATAGTACCGGTGTAAAAACGAATAAAAGTACCACAGAAACTTCCAAAAAACTGAAAACATTGAACGATTCAGTTACAGCAGCTATACCACCACCGCCCTCTACATCACCATCAACATCGTTGTCGACAGCAGTGCAACTTTCGCCATCTGCTGTGTCCACGGCGTCAAGTCATTTATCCAGTAATAAGATTAAACTTCCAGAACCAATAGTGCCTGCATTACCTGTGCCCTTAGTACCTCCCACGCCATTTACACACCGAGAAGCTTATGTAAATAGTTTAAATCAAAAGGAACCCGAAATTAAAATACAAGTACAAATTGTCTCCGATGAACCTCCGCCATTTCAGCCGCAAAGTAACAGTTTAGCATTACCCATAATAAAGCCCACAATGGCGGCAAATGAGCCGTCTTCTCCCAGTAACCATATAATCGGTAGCGTCGAGGAAGCGTTAACTCCTTCAGTAGTAGCTGGGGAAGATGTTATGCTTTCTCAGCCACAGCTGGTAGTGGACCATGAAGAAGAAGTCATCATATCAGAGGTTATAGAAACTGAGTCGATGCCTGTTGAATCGGTAAAATTAACTTCGCCCGCCAATTCAACGTATCCACCTTTACCTCCAATGCCGCTTTTGCCTCCACTACCTCCTTCGCCACCTATACAGACGCCACAACCACCACCACCTCCGCCACCTTCTGCCGCAAATGCCGAAGGTTCAATAAAAACTATAAAAGCTACCAAAGTGTCCATTTCTGGAACATCATCATCCCCTGCTACTATTCATTCTAAATCTCTCAAAAGCATCGCGAAACTGTCCAGCAAGCAGGCAGTTAAATCATCCACGGATCTCCTGAGTTCCATCATGGCCAGCATGGACAACAGCAGTAGCACGTCAACGATTCACAGCAGTTCATCAGCAACATCCATTGGCTACAGTTCATCATCCATGCATTGAGCATCGAGAGTTTTGTCGAATATGCGACACATAGATTGTAAATATTTGTAAGTTTATGTTTTAAAGCGATGGGTATTAAAAATGTCTACATTTGTATAAAAACTAGGCAGCAAGTATAAAGTAAATTGGTAACATAGGTCCCTGGAGCATCGATATATTAGGGAATGGTTCATACTTTCACTTTTGAGAAATGGTTGCTTCGCTGCTTATTCAAATTGGATGATAGCCTGTCTCTTAACATTGTTTATAAATGTGTTTGTATATATTTCTATATAACATAGATTTATTTTAGCGGATAGTCCAAGTTAAGGAAGATGAAATTAACTTAATTAGTTCGTCGTTGATGCATACTTTTAAGATTTCCAATTGGTTTTCTTTCCGCATACAGTCGTTTAGCAGATGGCTTTGATGTTTGAAAGCATAACATGTGCGGAATTTAATTTATTTATATACGCGTTTTTTCCTACTTTGCAGTACGGACAATTTATATATTTGTATAATTTACTTAAGCTACCAACGGCTAATTTGTTGGTTATAACCCTCCTTATAGTTTGTTTCCTTAAACAAAATCTTTACTCTTTGTGCAAGCAGAGACTACATATATCTATAGTATTTAATATTAATTGTTATTTTTATTCTTACACTTAAATATATTCTATTTCGAGAGTAGAGGAGTCCTTCGTCTGCATACGAGTGTGTGATAAAATGATGGTGAAGGCAACGCATCAATAGAGAAAAGTGATGCTTTGTTTTTTTTTTTGACATGATGATTTGCTCTGCGCATCATTTCACACATTTATTTACGCTAATGGACGAAGAGACGGAAGCACTTTTAAAGAGAATCAAATTTTTACCATTTATTAAGAAAATAACTGAGTGAATGAATAATATATATATATATATATATATATATATACATATATGTATGTATAAGTACATAATTATTATTATTATTTTTTTTTTTTGGAAGATGAAAGTAAACACAATCAAGCACATATTGTCTCACCTCTTTAAATGAGAAACGAAACAAAAAAGGCCTAGCGTAAAAACAAATTAAAATATTATTTAAATAGTATAAGAGCATAAATAAAGCAAACATAATGTAGTTGTATTCTTTGCATTTTATTCGATTTCTTTATTACCAGAAGCGGAAATATATTGAGAAAGATAAATTGTGTACTAGTAAGTGAAACCGTGGCACGACAAATATATGCAATTTTTTTAAAATATTAAATTCTGACAAAGGGAAAACTTATTTCACTTACATTTCACTACTTATTGCACTTACTATACCAGCCACCCAACAATATATCTATACAAAGTAATCTGCAATCATCTGCTGAGTGATGTCAATTATCTTCCGAATAGCTGCGATTTGACGCTGTTAGGCCTCATACAGAACGTTCTGAAGTTATTTGCGAAATAGAGCTAATACAGGGTTGATCCATTTAGTGGTTTCAAAACTGCTGGTTTGGCAAGGCTGTCGTCAGCTTGTTAAATAAATACTTGCCATCTGAAGTGTTATTTATTTAGTGAAAGGATTGCCATTTGCGAATATGGATCATTTAATAACTGAAAACTACAAAAGTGGTGATTCAAAGGTGGGCACTTTTCGCGCATTACGGAGTGACTATGGTCGTCGTCATAATCAACCTACTGTGCAAGGAATTAGCAATATTATATTTGAAACAACGGAAGAATGAGAATGCCTAGAAGTGAAGCCCGAAAAATGGATAACTCGGTATGTAGGGTGTAAGAAATACATGTTTCTGTAGTGCTTTCAAAGCGTGCGAGCTAAATGTTTGCTGCGTTTGCTTCGCCTGTTGATTGCAATGGAATTAACCATATCAGGATGAGTCGCAATAATGGCGACGACGTGGCCCGCGACATATTAACCGTTATATAAGCATTTCCAGTTGTTTTTTTTTTTAATTATATGAAAATTAACGAATTTTACTTTTCTCGGAAAGCTGATTAGTTTCGAACTACATCGGCTAGAAATTTCCACTCCCATCCTACAATGTCGCATCAGTTTTGCATCAAACCATCAGCCATGACTTCAAAGGATAGCTCCGCAACAAATTACTTTTGCCATTTTGGTATAATTTGGATGATCCACATATATGTCGGTATCTCTTTTGTACATCCTGCCTTCCCTGTCCAAACAAACGTTGCTTCTGCTTATAATGCCGCTTCAACACTATCATTTTGTTTTCATAGCGTTCACCCACAAGCTGCATTTCAGTGACCGCAGTGTTACCATGCTTTTTCTTAGACACGACATTATTGTACTAGTGCTTGCGTTTCTCGTTACGCCGAACTAAAAAGAACAACTAATTCTATCCTTGAAAACTTGAATATAGTACAAAACAAGGGATTATGTATGGTACTAAAGTTGTCTACTATAAGTGTGCATATGAAAATTAAACTGAAACTAGTAGTAGTTCATAATTTCATAAGTTATAACTATTGCATTTTGAAAGTAGTTCACATTTTGTTAGTGTAAAACTAAGACATTTCAAACGGGTACTCACAGTTGTTCCCAATTAAAACAAATGCACGACTATTAGGTAGCTGAGGAAGGAGGAAGTTAAATTCCTGAAATGCCTCGATTTAGGCAAGTCATACACGAGTTTTTCATAAGCGAGTTGTTGGAAGGTTCTCGTCCCTCCATTCAAATGAGTTATTTTTTTGAATCAATGATTGCTCGATGTTTGTTGTTTGCTTAGCAAAAATGTTGAAGGGTTATATCGACATCTTAATCGCAGAGATCTGAGCTCTGAGAATGGAAAGGACTTGTAGTATAACATAGAAAAGGATGCAAAACGATCGTATGGACACAAAAAGGGCTGACATCCGATGAAAAGTCGGATAAGCTCAAGAGAGGAATAAAGCCGCATTTTTGTTTAAACGATTGAGTAATGTTCTCCCTCAGTTTGAAGCCATTAGCGGTGGGAGTAATTATAAATGTATAGTAGAGAAGATTTAAGGAATACCAATTATTTTCTGTTTTGATGTTTGTAAAGACGTCAATGGTTTTCTGTTCCTAACTAATCCACTTCAAAAGACTCCGCAGTAAGGATTTGCAAAAGTGGGCAAATATACTAGAAAGATTTCTAGACGAAAAATAAAAATGACTATTACCTATATTTCGAGTTGGAAAATGATCTAGAACTCATCTCGTTTTAGATATCCGTATCTCAAATCAAATTTAAATAACAAATAATTCTATTTGTACACTTTTTTATTGGATAATAAAATTTATCTTCAGAAGTGCGGCATGACAAATCCTTTTTAGCAAGAGGGACAAACATTAGTACATCCGAAACATTTTTTTGCCGTTACCGCTGGTCACTACGAGCCAAAAAGATTAAGAAAAAAAATTTGTTTCGTTCGATTGAAAATACATTTTTTTTTCTTTTATTCCATTTATTCATGTTTATACATGTTAAGACAATATGCTCACGGCATTTTTGCGAAATAAAGCTGGAGTCTCGTCAAGAATCCACACAGCGTTTTTTTTTTATTTATTTACGTCTGCATTATCGCTTACAGTGAATTCATTTGATTATCTGTATTTTGTCGTGTCGGATGTTGACATAAACCGCCCCTACCTTGTAAAAAAATCCTTAATTTTCTAAATATGCTATTTCACCTTGTCCGCATGAAATAGTTAAATACACATATAAAAAATATTTAACACACTGTACAATACTAACAAAAAAAAAAAAAAATTACAATTTTGCACGCAGGGCGTCAATACGACCTTGAGCAGAGCGTTGCAAGTCCATCAATTTCATGGCCAAGCCCATGTTGCCTTGGATCTTGACTTTGCCCTGGAAGAAAGCCTTCTGGGGTGGT
>JAHXMU010000025.1:899036-927244 GCA_019455685.1 Philornis downsi
TAATGGCTTCCCTTGCAAAGTCGGGGTAGCAGACATCAGAACGACGACCAGGTTTTTCAAACTAAAAAGGAACAAAATGTTATGGATTTGAACTGGAGCAAAGCAAAAAAAAAATCATTTGAACGTAGAAATCCCTCATTCAAATTGCATCAACTAACTACGATTTGCAAAAAAAAAAAAAATAAAACTCACTGATATTTTGGATAATCCCTTCTTATCAGCGATAGTCGTGTCAAAGTCAAGGAATTAGTAAAGTATGCACAGTGCGATCAAAGTTCAAATGTCTTCAAAGCATTTTAATGTTGTAATCTTTGAAGCTACAAATATAGTGCGATATACGAGTACACGGTACGTACCTTGGTCATACCAACACCAACAACATATACACGGGTCTTGGCCATTTTGCTTATTTGTGCTGATTTGGAATAAATTAAGCGGAATGTACTTGTATCGAAGCAAATATAAGTGCAATAGTTGACTACTCCTTGTGTAGTGCTTAAACACTCTGCTGCTAATGCTGATAAGATGCTGCAAATTGCAGTATAAAAACGTCAGCTCTCTTCGCTCTTGTAGATAGAGCAATAAGAAAAATTGCTGATAAGGATTCGTGTTCTCGGGATGTTCGTAGTCTTTGACGTCGATAGCAGTGATACTTTCACAGAGTCGTATGTGAGGCGGAAAACGTTTTCCATTAGCGACAAAAGCTTTAAATAATCGATATTTTCGAATTTAATCTAATTTAATTTATTATTTATTTTATTTTTTATTTCAGACTAGCTGACCCGGCAAACGTTGTTTTGCCTTCAAAATGCATTTTGAATTATTAGTAGTTATGTTTGTCACCTATTATTATTTGATTCAATGTTAATGTGGTAAAAAAATTAATTGCAAAAATCTCATCTCCAACGCCATCTATCACTTCAAATAAAACCTTTTAAACCTTCCGGAATACTTTACCAATAATTTAAGACCAAAATGAGCCAAATCGGTCCAACCGTTCTCGAGCTTTAGCGAGACTAACGCACAGCAATTGATTTTTATATATATAGATTGCAATTTTAAGTTTTAGACCGATTTGATTAAAATATAATATTACCACATATTTTCTCCATAATTCAACAAGAAATACATTACAAAATTTTACAATACTAAGTTATAAAAATGTTGTGTGTCTTAATAGCAGAAAACTATGATTTACAATGGCAGTCTACTTCACTTCCTAGAATTTTTCATTTTGTATGTTTTTCGTTACAATTTTAGATGTAACTCACTCCATAATATAATGAAAAATTTAATAACAAATAAAGTGGAAAAAGTTAATAACAACTTGTACTTTTTTTTTAAATTTAATTAACTAAGTAATTGGGATACTATACAAGCAATGGCCTAGAAAAAAATAGTTTCAGTGATAATCATTTCCCCGTTCATATTGAAAGAAAAGACGGTCAGCATATCTGACGGCATTATCAAAGAAAAAATAGTCTATAAGGGGTAATTGTCGAAGAAGAATATGATTAAAATATATATGAAGCCTCTATTTGTAAGTATTTTGGGATGAAAGAAAAATTTTCAGTGTTTGGAAGTTTGTTAAACTCCCTGGCTACTCTTACTAGAGAAGATTTGCTCATATAATTCTTTGCGTTATGAATAATCAATTGATTAGTGCGAAATAATCGAGTAAATTTAAATAATTCCGCAAGAAGCAACGGTGATTGAGTTTTAATTGAATTGAAAAATAAAAGCAACGAACGAATAACTACAAAATTACGAAAAGAACAACCTAGAAATTGTATCACAAACGGAGACAAGTGCACAAATCGACGGAGACAGAACGAATAGCGTATAGCACAATTGAAATTAATATTGCTTTTAACTGTACCGGCATACATTTTAATGCAATAATTTTTATGAGACAATATTAAACCATGTGTTAATTTCCGTTTAATACGAAGTGGAATTATTAAATCGGAATTATATAACTGTCGAAGAGTCATGTTTACTCGTGAAACTACTCTATCGAAAATATAATTTTGTAGTTGTTGCCGGAAAAATTTCAATTTATTGAATAAACATCGTTTATATGAAGTTAACTTTAATTTATTATAATTCAATCTGAATATATGTAAGTCCAAATTTTAAAGTGATAATTTCGAAATATATTCATATAGGGATGCGTAACGTTAGTCTAATTTTGAACAGAATATTGATCTAAGTGCCTGATCTATATTTGGTTTTATACTGTTGTAATACTGTAATTTAATCAAATAGGACTTAAAAGTCTTAAAATTGCAATGTTGAATAAAAATAAATAAAATTAAAAATTAAAAAAAAAAAAATTAAAAATTACATTTAAAAAAAAATTAATCAAATAGGACTTAAAAGTCTTAAAATTGCAATCTTCAATAAAAATAAATAAAATTAAAAATTAAAAAAATTTAAAAATTGAAAATTAAAAATTAAATTAAAAAAAAATAAAAAATAAAAGGAATCACTCGAAACATAATTTGTGTCTTCATAATTTGTGCCATAACATTTCTTAAATGTTATGGTCGAAAATACTTTTGCAAAAGAAAAAAAAAGTTTGACCGCCGCGATTTTATATTCCTACAGAAAAAAAACAGATAACTACCCATAATTAGTTCTTCCAAACACATGGCATTCAAACGAATAGCGGTTTACTACTAACTTCATAAGCGGATCCCAGACAAAAAGCTTATCTCAAATTATAACTCTTGTATTTTGTTTCTTCTCCATTAGTTGTTACAACGAGATTTCAATGTTCACTGATACATTACTCCATGTCTGCAAAAATAAATAAGAGGACCGTGGTCAGAGCTACAACAATCCTCCCGGTTATGGTCTCGGTGCACAAGATCGCTCGCTATCATATGATGGCGACCCACTTGCAGAGTATTTCAAACAATTCACCGCTGGTTTATTCTAATGTCATTGGATTCATGCAAAATCACTGTTTGTATTACATAAATTGTATTAGTTTGCACTCTCCAAAAATTGTTTGGCGCACTGGCAGATAAACGTAATTAAACCCCATTGAAAAAATACAGTTGCAAAGATGAGTCATGTAAATTGGGAATATGAAGGTTGACCATGGGTGGTTTTCAGTAATAATAATGCCAAGCTTCAATTACCCCAACGGACATTACCACATTTCGTGCACAACAAATGTGAATCTTTATTCCGTGATAATCTCTGCTAAAGTAACTGCCGCATTACATGTATCGATATTGATGCAACGTACCTACAAACTGGTCCGTAGTCTTTATTTTTATGCTACCTTAATTATTCTTAAATGTTATGGTATTTGTACTTATGTATGTACGAGTACACATATGTTTATGTTTAACATTTGTAAAATTGTTTGGATGAATATGGTATCACAACAACACTATTTAACTGCGCGAGGATGAATTTGAAACGAAGTTCAG
Organism: Philornis downsi; assembly: GCA_019455685.1. Lineage (NCBI taxonomy): Eukaryota > Metazoa > Arthropoda > Insecta > Diptera > Muscidae > Philornis > Philornis downsi. The sequence goes on from JAHXMU010000025.1 coordinate 902,483, forward strand.
TTGGTTTTCGCCTTCACTGGCTGTTTACGTTTTATACCACTTAGTTTAGTCATGATCACTCCCCACGCTACGGCGGAAATTAGTCCAATGAACCCAAGAATGACATAAATATCTAGGGAATAATATGTGAAACGCGACAGATAACTCGCTGTCGATTTTAAAAGGGGAGCTCCTTCGGTGTTGGCCACATATTCCACCCACCATATGGCCGTTTCTAGTGCTGTTTGTGGGCGATGTTTGTAGGAATAGGATACCATTTTGGCATTGTCAAAATATCTGTGGAGAAAAAATGTGCAAGTGTGAGAAAGTACTTGATATTGAAATAAAATATTTTAATATAACAAGAACATAACTGAAACTGCCTAAGGCGGATGTTATCATAAAAACGGGATGTTGAAAGTAAACATTGTAAACGTAAAATACGTTTTTGCCTTCAAATGGAATTAAGTTTTGGGAAATTGTTTCCTTAAGAAATTTTTGTATTTTGAAAATTACTTTTTTTTCACAGTGATTCTAGATTTACAGTTTTGCGAAACTCATGTATGCAAAACACTCCAAGTGAATGCATGACTTAAATTACGTTCACATTAAGCTAATGGCCACACTTAGCGTGATTGAAAAATGAAATATTTTGTAGTATTTTCTCATGGACCATCAAATCATGCAACAAAACAACTTACACTTTTTCCAAAACCTTCTTTACAGCCTTCAGAACACTGTTCTCATCAATGTCCTCATAGTTTAGAATAACACCCATGCCGCGATGTTTCATAGCAGCTGCATTCAGGAATTGATCGCCGTACATCGGAGTGGCCACCACCGGTACTCCGCAATACGCCGCCTCTGAGCTGCCCATTAGACCCGCGTGGGTCATGAAGACCTTAACATTTGGATGGCATAAAATATCGCGCTGTGGCAACCATTTACTGATATACATATTATCGGGCTTATTCGCTAGCGTTTCGTTTTCCCATTTCCAGATCACGCGTTGTTTCAAACGTTTTGCAGCCCTCACAATTGCGTCCCTCTTGAATTCCGGCAACGTTTCAGCCTTGATCATAGAACCCCAACTAATGAACACAACACCATTGTCCGCGTTGTCCAAAAACTTTTGTAATTCGACGTCCAAAGGTTTGGCCTTCTGTATGTGAATGCCTCCCAATTCAATGACCGATGGTGGCAGCGGTTTAACACCACTTAGGGTAAAATGCTGATTGACAAACATTGCGGAGGTCTCTTTGACAAGTTCTCCCACCGATGGCATTTCATGACCAAATTTATATTGAATTAAAGAATCGGCTGCAGGTATGGAGAACATCTTATACATGGTATTTAGGCCATGAAATGTTATCCAATTGGCCAAACGCTGCATCAATGACATGTCCTCTGACTGTCCCAAGAATAGAGCCGGTATATAAGAAGGTATTATCGGCATTCCCATGCGCTCATAGTGCCACGGCATCATAGCGCAGCTGCTGAGAGCAATAACTGGTGCTTTCAGCAAATGCGCTATACCCATCATGCAATCAGTGTTGAATTGCTCCAACAGTATGATATCATAGCGAGTTTTCTGGCGCATAACATAATAAAGAGCATCTGAACGCAGAGTATGATTACAGGACTCTTTTCCCCATTCGTAGAGCATGAAGAATTCCAAAAAGTGATTGTAGAAATGACGATTCTCAAACATCTGTGAATGAGAGAACGAGATAAATTGTCAGTTGTCATAGTTGTTCATGTACTGCACATATAAAGAAGGAGGTTAACGTAAATGAATCTTCAAAATTTTGAAGTCCGCAGTATCTAATAATGTGATATATGATCAAAAACTACCATTTGTAAAATTTAAGAAAAATTTTGATGACTCTTAGATGTGATATATTGCGATGAAACGTCAATATCCCCAAAATGCACATGACATATGATGTTCTCGTTATAAAATGGTAAAAAATGAAAGGAAGCTCAATGACACAGTGGTAACAACTTGAGCAGAGGTCTTAGGCATTCAGCAAGATACATCACGCTGTAGTACTTTTACCTGATACACAATATAACAATATTTTTTTCTGCATACGATTAACTGCCACCCTAATGTGAATACATATTGATTTTTTTTGAATTTTTTATAAGGCGGAGATAAGAAAAACAATACTATGGTGTATGAAAAATGATATGAACAATACGTAAATGTTGTATAATTAATATATAATCATTCATAAATGATGCGATTTTTTTTGGAATTTGCTTGAAACTTCTAAATATAGCAACAGGTCACTGTACAATTTATGATCATTTTTAAAATGACGAAAATTTTTCGAAATATAATGTAGAATGTTTCAATGCATTCATCACAGAAACCATAGCTTTGAAATTCGTTGAAGAAATTTTAAACGAAAAGGACGATAATTTGGAAAAATCTTTAAATTTTTTTCTTAAACTAAGATTTTATTTATCGCAGAAAGAGCATTATGTGAAATCATTCTGAGAATGATGAAAAATTCTACAAATTAGTTGAAAATGCTTTAAATATATTTTACTCCCCAACTTACGTCTAATCGCTAAGGACATAAAGGCCGTATATTAAATGGAATATTTTATTCAGTGCTAAGAGCGGTGTAAAGTGAAATAAATTTCTTTATTTTGCTGTATCAAATGGCGAGAAGCAATTTTGATAGATGAAAATACCAATTTTATGTAAACTGAGCGTATAACAGCAAAAAATACCACAATTTTCGATCGCTATGCAAATACCGACTATATTTGTTTTAAAAAGTGTTGTCATTAATATTAAGAGATACTTAAAATATCGAGTCATTCTACTACAGAAAGCACATGGAGTATAATTTGGCAAATTTTGTGAACATTTGAATGTGATTAGTCGTGCATTTTTCAATTAATTTATGTTAATTTGCAGTTAATTTAATGGCCGTCATTTGACAGTTGATAGCAAAGATAATGGCCACATTAACGTGCAATGCACAAATATCGTACATGATCCCCAGCATGTCCGATAAATCCATTTATAGTGCATTACGTCACAAACAGTACGATCAGGATGTTTCAGCGGTTACTTCTACGTGATAAACAATGCATTACGTTAGCAGAAAAATACAATCGAAATGTAATATTGTGCAATTAACATTTTCCAACACTACCAAGATATCCTACAATACAGGTCTTGAATTATTGTAAAGTGATTTAATTCAAAACAATTTGCGTATAAGGAAAAACAACTTAAATCAAGTTGGAACAGAGCCAAGTTAACTCGCTGTTGTTGTTGTCCTTAATTAGATGCATACTTACATACAATGTCCGTTACAAAATTCGATCTAGCTCCCAGGTTTTCCTAAATTTTGGAAATGGTGGTTCTTTAAAAACTACATAGTATTTCTTAATATTACAATTTTCCATTACAGCTATTTTTCAAAAAAAGTTTAATGTCACTTTAATATAAATTCCGATTTAAGTTATTTTTCCTTGTCAAGACAGATGTGTACACGGAAAAAGTGTAACGTATAGTCCATAAACCATAGACATTCCAGTATACAATTTATAATATCTCAAAATACAATTTTATTGATTATAAATATTCAATAAGTATTCACTTGCACATTTACATACACATATACATATACAAATTGCGCCAAAAAATGTTCTTTAACTTACCTTTAAGTCCACACTATTGGATAGAGTCTCTCTTCCCGTTAAGGGAACATCATGATATCCAATTGGCGGACTTTTATCTGGAAAATGGCTAACGACCGTCACATCATGACCCCTTTCGGCCAGACCTCGGAGAATGGGATGGAAGAAATGGAAATGACTAACACCAGGATGGGGAAATAAACCCAAAATCTTTAGATTATGCTTTCTGGCTTCTATCAGCATAGGCTCTGTAAACAATGCAGAGAGTATTGCCAACCACAAAAACGCAGCCATTTATTGATAGTGTCAGTTATGTGTTTTCAGTTGAAGGTGTTATTAACCTGCAATGATTCAAAGTGAAATTATTAATACAAGATTATTTTTAACCTAATTGTAGACATTTCTGATAACGTTATTAGCTGCATTATTTTCATCTGCTGCAGACGATTCGCCATACCAAAGAAAACTATAGACAATTATTTATTTATAATGAGTTTACACCTATCGGTATTTAGGGAAATTAATGTTCTTTCTCATACAATGCCGACATTTGCAAATGTCGACTATTGTCTAAATATTAACAAAATGAAGCTAAAACGTGAAATCATTTAGGTGAAAATGCGAAAGCCATAAAAGATGAACGAAACCATATATACAAGGGTTACCCAGACTTTTTCGGTAAAGGGCCTCACAAGTATGTCCTAAAAAATTGCATGAAATTTTAAGATTTTTTGAAAACAGGGGACAATGTGGGGTAAACCTAATTCGTTTACTCTGCGTGTTTTGAAATCAGCGTCTATTTACAAAAAAATTTAAAATTCACTTTAATTTTTTTTTGTAGTAATACAATTCCCACAACAACTCAACCGAAACTTACAATGTTCTAAATTTAATTTTCATATGAATACAATTTTGTCTCTTTATCAATCGTATAGCTTATTTGCAAACCGAACTGTGTATTGGCAAATTTATTTTGTTGAACACGAATCAGTAATCCTGTGTTGCCCCATCATAAAAGATTTTTGCGCAAATTGTGATGAAGAAGATAGACAATGAAGTACGCTTATAGCAGTGGCATCGAGTTCATGCTCTGAAAAGCAGGTTAAAGAAAGTCGAAATTGGAAACTATTAAGAAAATCAAACAAAGCATTAAAAAATTCATTGAAAACTGTATGAATTTTTTATATACACTGTTTCAACTTACTGTAAACTGTCTGAATACTTCATTTTATAATATTAATTCTCAGTTTCTTAAGCGATAGAATAATTCTGTGATTCGTTTTCAGCATAAAAGTTATATCAAAATGTCATACTCTATTTAAAATTTGTTATGCTCTGAGAAAAAAAAAATGCAGAAGTATATATTTTGGGGACTCCACTACAATTCACTCGAAAACATTATGTGGTGTAACAACCCTGTGCGCAAAAACGCTTTTAAGAACCCATGAAATTTGCCAGTCTAATACAAGCTAAATATCGGATGGGCAACCCAAACCTTGATTTGTGGAGTTGAAAGTTTTCTTAGATTATTTATATGTATATTGATTCTAGTTGAATACAAATTATTAGTAGGTGTCAAAAATGTTCGTTTAATGGAATTTGTAAAAATCGTTTCCGAAATATGTCTAATTAAAACCAAAACCGATTTCTTTTCAAGTCCAAAAATCTTTAAAACAAAACTAACACCAAAAGCCCACTTTGAAAGTTAGGGCGATCACAGTGAATCTTACTTATAATCTAATTAAGCAATTTTTCATATTTCATTGCATTATGTATTGAAAGATAAAGACGATATAGCAAAACTAATATTGATGGAGGGGTTACTTTGTCATTTTATTGATAAGATTTTTACAACAACATTTTACTTGGTGCCAAAGGAAGTTTCTCACTTTAAACACTTGGCATAAGGCGAAAATTGTTTACTTTTTCCAAAGCTACATATTTTGAGAAAATTACAGTTTAAAGACGGACCATTATTAAATGCACTTTGTAAAAATTACAAAAAGTAGCAAATTAATTTTTTCGTCTCTCAAGTTCTATAGTTAACCTGGAGCATCTATTAAGTTTTCTGAATACCCACATCAAAGATAACGAGAAATGTTCAGATAGAGTTTCCGGAGTTCACAATTTCACATCTCGAAAATGGGTGCCAAAATAAAACAGCTATATATATTTCAATAGAAACGAAAACTGCCTTAACTAAGGGTACTAAAAATTTTAACTAAAGTCGATGGCAAAAAAAATTGTTGAGATGTGAAATGTTTTAAACAAAGCGACTTAATTTTAAATTGAGTTTATACGCAAAATTGCTTTCTTAATTTCCCCCCATTTATTAAACTAATATTTTTCGCTCATTATTTATTAAGAATAAAAACGAAGTGTTTGAGATAAACAAAAAAAAAAAAAAACAGTGTTTACATTTTTGTACGTAAACAAAGATCTGTCATTCTGATGAAATAGTAAAACACCGCCATGTGTGCACGCATTGCTGCATGTACTCGTATAAGTTGACTGGTATCGCCATCATTTCACCGCGTATAACTATGTCATTTTATTAACACGACACGGAATGAAGCGGGCGCATCTATTGTTAGATTAATAAATTTGGTTAATATTCAAAACGTGATAGTTCCATGTCAGATTGCCGAGAATGTGGTGTGGCTGCGATAATGATATAATTTTTGCTAAGTATTCAACTTATATTAACCTCTTTATTAGGCAGAGCACAAACTTATCACGTATGTGCATTACGTACAGCCCTTGCTTTGATATCAGAATTGAATAGCTGCAAATATATTAGCGACTATTTATTAAACAGTAATAATTACCGTGTTTGTTACCAGACGCAATAAGAATTAGGTAGAAAATTTTATGTTTTGGCAAAAGAAATCGAAAAATGAGAGGAGGATTGGGCTTGATTGGATTCAGTGTTTCTGCCCATAACTGATGAAATGGTTTTTTGTCTCACTCGAACGGTGATGTCAGGTCGGTTTTAATGGTTCAAATTTGTACATATGTTTAATTACAAATTAATCGTTTGCATATATATGTATGTTCTGTTATTTAAAAGTACTTAGATTATTTTGAAAATGTTTGCTTTGCTGAAACTTGAGCAGAAAGGACGAACATTTTTAGTAATTTCGTAAATTGTTTTTCTAATAAATTCCCAAGCTCAAATTTATTGTTTTCTAGTATAATTTAGTTCTCTCGTATAATACACTAAAATGTGTAATAGTTATTTGTGTTTTCCTCGGAATTTAATTTCGAATACAGACCTCAGCAAGTTATGGCTTTTTGGTGTGCCAATAGTTAGATTTTTATTTCTGATAGATTTTTTGTAGATTCTGACGAATTTTTAACGCTTCTTCAAAGCCCCCCTAACAAACAGCATTATGTTTTTGAAACTAGTAAGGCACTACAAGTGCCGATTATACAGGGCTAAGTAAACCCAGAACTTTGCAATGGAAATACCTGGAAAAATTGATACTGTACAAGTGATAAACAGTATTGGGCTAATTTTTTTTTTGTCTTCACCTGAAGGAATTAAGGTATATATCATATAACACACAAAAATGTAACACCCAGAAGGAAGCGTTTAAAGTACCAAGTATCATTTGACCGAATGTGTTTCGTGACTTTTTATGTATAGCGATCTTCTGACACCTCCTAAAACTTCATACTGCTATTGGTAGGCGTCAGTAACATGGATTTTTGTCTCTGTAAAATTGGTGAAAAATCGACCAAGTAACCATGCTTCCTCTGGTACCTTCCACACAAATGACTGATTTAAACCAAGAAATTTGGCATACGTCATGTTTTTGGTAATGGTGGGCACTGCCAACCATTCTCTGGCACCTTCAGCGCAAATTGGCCGATTTATCGTATGGAACACAAATTAATGGCACAATGGAATTGAGGATTAAAGACAACAATATTTTCTCAAGAATGAGGGCTTAATATGGTATTTTTATTTGGACATTTTACCGTATTAGCAGATAATGTTTGTATTTATTTTTCATACAGTGAGACCCATTTGTGTTAAAATGTCTAAACTTTTACTTTTTTTTAACTTTTATTTATATATATGTATATATATATAATATTTGGAAATCTTTAAGGGAAACATTAAATAAACATTAAAAAAAATCAGAAACATATTTATAACTTTTTTTAAATAAATAAATTTTTAGAATAATATGTAAAAATTTTAAAACATATTTGACGCTCTTATAGGTATAATTTGAATTATGTTTGGAATATTCTGAAATTAAATTGGAAACGAACCACCTGCTTACAAAGAGTATGTATATATGTATTTCAAAATTATTTTATCCAACTTAGTTCCCAATGGGTGCAGAGCGTCAACTGTAAGGGGTTTTATCGTGGCAAAATTAGCGAGATTATGGATATGCTTTTGACCGAAATGTTTCCAGTTTCTAAATGTACGGTTCCCATTGGTTCGGATTTTTTATTCCTAACAACACTGCTGTATGAGTGAAAAATTTGTTATATTGGAAGGAAAAAACTGTTTTTTTGTCGGTTTTACTATTTTAGTAGTAAAAACCGTAGTTTTTACAAATCTCCCTTAACTGACGTTTGAAATCTTGTTCAATGAGTCTAAAAAAAACAGTGCGTCAATTAATGTGAGAGACTGTCCACATATTCCAGTGAGACGCAAGTAATTTCTTTCTTTAATTATATTAGTTGTTTCCAAGGAAATATTGAGACAGAGATATCGGTCACTATCAAAATGAAATGACCTAGATCGTCTAATGTGATTCGAAATTGCGTCTGGCTATAAATCGACTATGAACTTGATTCATATAGAGGGCCCAACATGGAAAGCAATTGAAACCAAATAATTAATTTAATAATAAGTATATGGGCTAATTTTATTTAACTCTATATTTGGAATGAACTTTTTTACCTAACCTATTTTTCGTTTAAGTTATAATAAATAAGTCTTATTTAGATCTACGCGAATTTTATGAGGCTTGGCAAAATAGACCAAAATAAAGAAAAATTGCTTTGCTATTTTAGGATCAGATTTGAAAAATAAATGAACCGCGTAACGGCATTGTATTATTAGACTAATAATTTTCAAAAACGTGACAGCTTATAGCGAAATTGGCGAAAACGCCGCATGGTTGCGAAAGTGTTATCTACTTCGCTAAGTCATTCAGTCTATATTAATGTCAGGTTGTAATGGCCAATGCATATAGCATTTTGTTTAGTGTTCACCTATGAATGATTAAAAGATATTGCAGTTTATATTCGTACTTTTCAATTGTAGTAATAATTAGTAGTACCTACATACATATGTATATTTGGCAAGTTTGTGGCCAATTGAAGTTATCATTTACAGTGGCAAATTCTGATAGAGAAATTTGTGATAGAAATTAATGTTTTGTAATTGTAACAAAGAAAATCATGAAACGCGCGAATGCACGACACGGTAGAGCTGTTGTAACTAGAACTAAAAAATGAGAAACATGGATTTGGCGTTAGTCTATTCGTCTGCGATGTTGCACAAACATTGACAGCTACAACTCTGGTTGTCGTAATTCCATCTTACATCTTACACATTTTTACAATGGCAAGTTATGTTTTCGTGTTGGAAGAAATCGGAATAGCAAATGTTTTCATGCCATAATATGGTCGACAATATATTTGTACAGTTGTAAATTTGTATTACAATTTCATTATTGAAATAAAACACCAAAAAGTTAAAAAAAAATTGTACGAAATTACAGGTGCAATTAGTTGTCTGTTTCACCTGTCTGCAATATTCTCTACTTCGAATTTCACCGCGAAAAGTCGGCATATATCATTTTAGTTTTACGAAAGATCGCAAAACATAACAAAACTGCTTCCAAAGGTTCAAGAAAATTTTTATTAAATTAGGAAATGAGTACAGAAGAATTCAACCGTCTACAATTGACGATTTGTTGTCGAAAACAAATTATCATTTCTACAAAGTCATTGCAAACAAAATTTTAGCCTTCTGTGAAATTACGCAACCAACTACTGAGCAATGTTTCAGCTATTTAGAATCCCTCCTATAATAACATAGTTCTCGAGATAGTTGATCGAAGAAACATGATTACTATTAGTATTTATGCATGCTTATAATAAATAATATTAACGTTTGCAATACATAATATAGGTTGTATTCATGAATATTTATTGAGGGTATAAAATATGATATTCATGGTGTAAAACTTCTCAAACCCACAACAAAATGTTATGAATATTTATATTTTATTAAATGAACTAAATTTTAACTCTAAGAGTAATAGAGATTACTAAACAAAATCTAAACGACTTAGCAAACCGGTGTAATAAAACAAAATAGAAATAAAAAAAATTATTCGCCAATCTATTCTATTCGATTTGTTTTCGAACACAAATTACCGCTTTGCAAAGTCATTTTGTTAACATTAACCATCTAATTACTAGATGTGTTACCAGCTTTCTTGCGAATTTTATTTCATTAATATTTCGTAAGACGAAATATATATAAATCTTGTTTGCTAGACAGTGAGTGAACGTACGGTTAAAACGCACAGCGCAGAGTTATGAAACAGTTTTATTTTGTTTGGTTGGCCGTATAAATTGCGAGTTTTTTCGGTTTATACAGATATGTGCAAAATAATAACAATGACACAGCTAGTTTTGTGAAATTTGTGTTGATATTATTTTAGCCCCCAAATTGTAATCTGTAGAACTCCAGGTAGATATACACACATGCTTAAATATTTAGCACTGAATCATCTGAAACGGCTAACAATTTCTCTGCAGCCTGTAAAGGCTCTTCTCCTAGTCCACCCTACCACACCTTCAAATTTATATTTTTCTTATATCATGTATGTAAATTCTAATATCAGCTGGTTTATCAGGTAAAATCTGCTAATAATATATATCTTAAAATCAACCATATATATAAACATGTTAATCGTTCAAAACCCAAAGTTCCTTGACGGCGAAAAAACCTGAATTTTCACTCAAAAGAGCTAATTGTGTGCTGCACTTTAATACAATAATTAAATTTCGCAAAAGCATGGTAAACGTACATGTATCAGTACAAGTAATAACAGTTTCATAATATGAGAGTTGGATAACAGATGTTTAAGATATATCGCCTAAAAGTTTATAAGTCTTGTTTTATATCTTATTGTGAGGCATCTCATTCGTTTAACTTTCTTATATAGCATCAATTTTTATATTATAAAGCTCCCGGAAAAATTCTTAAACTTAAGTTTACGTTAGAAAGTAAAATACTGGGGCAATCTATGAGTCAAAATAAGGATTTTATGTAAGAATATACAGGGTTTTGACAGCGAAATTTGAAATTGCGCAACAGTATTGCAAGTGAATCTTTAACTAAGCAGAGTAGATGTTGCGAAATCCCGAGAAATGTTATACAATAACTTAAGAAGTTTGTTTTGAAAGCGGTAGGAACACTTATTTGGCAGGAATAGAAAAATACCTTGCAGACGCAAGAGAAATACGCCAAATTAAATCAACTATAGTAGAAATTAAAAAGCAAAGTGTATAGTGTTATCCATTTAGTGTTTTCAAAACCGCCGATTTGGCAAGGCTGCCAGCTGGTAGATACCTGTCATCTGAAGTGTTATTTATTTACTGAGCCTGGCAAGGCTGCCAACTGATATATACCTGTCATCTGAGGTGTTATTTATTTACTGAGAGGTTTGCCATTTACGAATATGGATTTTTTAACAACCGAACTGTTAGACCTTACTACAAAAGTAGTGATTTTCTTCAGCGATGAAATTTACTTGTCGCTAGGTAGTTACGTCAACAAGCAAAATTTTCGCATATGGGACTCGAAAAACCCAGAGGCGGTCATTTAAATGACATTGAATTTCGTACATAATGGCAAGGTCCAAGCATTATAAGGAAAAAAGTTTCATCAAAATCATAGCTTTATGTGTGTTTTATTTAACTTTACTCAAAAACGGAATATGGATAACCCTATATATTCAAATATTTTGATTCAAATACATTGTTGTCGTCATTCGTTAACACGAAGTAACTTATAAAAAATGTCTCCATTTTGTTCACTTACTTCAATTCGAAACATTTCACGCAAGGCCATACGCCTAACAGGGTTTTGGAAACTTTTTTACCGAATACTTCTGGCCTAGATATACCTATATATGTAGTACAAAGGGCGCCACACACTTGAACTTTGACTATCGTTGGCATTAGTTGATGCATTGACGCCGCCTGCATTAGCATGCCAGATAAATTTGGTTGACACACTAACAGATTGATCTGACAAATAACACTATAATTAGGTTAAATTTTCTTGATAAACATTTTTAATTCAATTAGACAAATCTGTTAGTGAGTCATCTCCCTAATATATCAAATCAATATTTAAAGTATCAAAATTATTCGGGATCAAAATAACCATGGAAACAGCATGTATTATGTAACATTTACTTCTACTATGGAAAAGGGCAACAATACATTATTGGATGCTACCAATAACCATAGTTCATGCTACCGCTTGATATATGTATGTGCGTCCCCTTAAAAATGAATTTAATCGACGCTATTCCACCGCTATCACGCTAGTAAATACTTTTAGTAATTTAAATGTTGAATTGACGGATTAGGAGCACAAGAAACACAAACAAAATAACATCCTAAGTCATCTATCAATTGTCAACATTACTTACAAGATGATAGCGATGAGAGTAGCACAAATTACATTGCTATCTACTCGTATTATGGAGGTGCAGACAATAGGTCTGTGAATACTAACGATAAGGGCGTTCAAACACACTGTTGTGTCGCTCAAATACATAGCATTTTCTTCGATGGCATTTGATTTATCGACAAGAGTTCGTACATGAACATCCGTTTCCGACAGAAGTCTCGTAACACATAAGACATACAAGGGAGGAAACCGCTTACAGGGCCGTTATGCTGGCACAACATGTATCCATATGTAAGTAATAACTTTCATAACTTTCCTCGTTTAACTCAGTGAATAAAAACATTTTTGCCCAGTCCAAATTGAGCATTTGTAGCATGTCGGCAGAACGATCACTGAAGATGAGAAATTGGGTTCTGTTCAACAAGCGATACCTACCTTCACACTACATTCAAAATCTTATGTTTTTATATTTCAGTACATACAAAACAGGTAATGCTAATATCCAGAACCAGAGACTTCAGTTTATGAGTGCTATATTGTGGGTACAGCCCGCGCACAGAGAGTAAGCACAGTCTTTATAAATACGTCTTCATAAATTAAATGTTAGCATTTTCTGGAACGAAGTATCTACCCAACATTAATGTTTTCAACGACATCGAGTTTGGTATGTTATCATTTATCCACTTTTGTTCGTTAGCACAGAAAAGTGTATTCCTTTTATGGAATTACACACACGACGTTGTGGCAAATTGCTTTGTAGTCTCTCTGTTTTCTTATAGTGTGCCATATCGTCTCAAATATTCGGGCACACATCGTAATAAGTCAACAGCGTATGTATTTTGTTTCTTCGTCTTTTTGACATAATGTATTATTTGGCCCAAAACAATATATATAGCAATAAATATATTTCAATGCACATGTATACTCATATATCTTACAAATCGATGGTTTGCTTCCATTTGCTTTCAAGATTTATAGTGAATGTATGTATGAGAAAATTTCATTTCACTGGCCCTGCCGTGTGGCCGGCCACTTGTTACACTCAAAGTCAATGTTAATTAATCTCAACTGTGCAGCGCTCAGCACTTGTGTTCGCATTTCACTTGAACTAAATCGAACCGTTTGCAATTTGTTACAATACATTACGTAAAAGCTTGGAGCATTTTTCCAATTCATTTCTTATTGCTTGCATCACCACAAAACTTTTAATCAATTTTCTAAAATATTTGTTATTGTTTACAACTTCTTTGCATAGTAATAATTTGTAGTTTTTCTTATTTTTTGATCAAACTAACCTCAAATGTCATTTGCAAATTCATTGAGGGAACCCCAATTATACAGTGTTTTTATTTTGTAGGGAACGTGGGAAATTAATTTCTTTTCTTGTCGTAAAATCAAACTGCTTCAACCGTTACGCACAGCAGGGACGGCACGCCTTTCGGTTCGAAATCTATTCGTAAACTGTATGCATCCGCTGCGTGTGCGTTCTCATTTATACAATTCGATTTCTTTACTCTTTTGCCAGCGATTTGTTTGCGGTTGGATGATGATGACACTCTTCATGCCTCTAAAGACTGAGAGCGACATTAAAGACGATGGATATTATTTTTTTCCGAAGTGAAATTCGTTTGGTTCCAACGTTCGCTCAAGAGCGTTATTTTGTGCCCTCTCACTCTCCTTTAATGGTTTTTGGTATTCATCTGCAAAAGTAGAAACCAAAATATGTAAAGTTATGGAGTTATAGTGCAAAGAGAGTAACGAAGAAAGTGGGATCATCTTACACTCTTGGCTCTTTAATCATCTCAACTTTGTCTCCAGAGAAAAGTACTTGGTGTATACGTTTCCATCGTCTTTAGCGAAAATTGCTACGGCGTTGTTTGTGTTGGGATTTGTGGGAATGTTTTTCAGTTTTGTGATAATGAATCTGATCGGCATTACGTATAGTTAGTTGTCTGTTTGTGAGAAGCTGGCGAAATGTATTGTATTTGTACTGCACCTTTTCGTCTTGTTTACACTGGCAAAAAATAAAATATAATCATGATCAGTTTCTAGATTTACTCGTGTATAGTTTCCCGCATCCATCGAAGCATATTAACTCAAATTGGCAGTGTCAGCTGAACAACTATCAAATTCACATATTTACAGTTTAAAGGTACAGAACGCAAGAAAAAGATTTTGCGGTTGTTGTCGTTCGATGCCACCACCCTGTATTTATGCGCTTTGCTATTTATATATCCATAGCACATTAAATGATCAGGGTACCCATCAGGGCAAACTAATTTGGGAACGCTTTATTTTGGAAATAAATTTCTTCTATACCTAGGACGATAAGTTCATGAAGGGTGCGCTGCCTACACCGAGCAAATAGCGTGTTTCAAGACTTATTGGATAAGGTAATGTTATCATGACAATAAATGCAATTTTGTCCTTTTTGGCAGAGAACCTGAAAAAAATTCATTTAGCTATGTATATCGGTGTATCTTATTTGTAGCACGTTGGATGGTTTAGGATATGCACCCCCGCAAAATGGTTTAGAAACTTTTTTGGTTGCGGAACCGACGTCCTACCACGAGCTTTGCTCAAAACTTATGACAATGAGCTAATAAAGCGTGTAAATAAGCTACTGCAAGTAAATTTCATTTCGAAACATTATTCCTCGGTGTTTTCAATTTGTTCGTTTCCACATGTTTTACGTCACAATATCTGTGTTTACAGAATGACTTAACTCAGTAGTTATTGTTTTGAGATTCTAAGTGTTCTCCAAGTAATAGCAAGTAATAATGACAAAATAACATATTGCCGTCTATGCGATTTTGCAATAATCCCTGTTTTAAAAAAATTGTCTATTCTACATGATAAGTTTCTTATAAAATGGTTTTCTATATTAACTCTTTTCCCTAGCACTCCCTAACAAATTGTCTTACAAGAGGCTTTCTATACGTGCCTTCTATTTAAAGAAACAAGTCATCCTAGTCAGATTTCCTTTTTAAAATGTGCCTTCCAAAATACTCTATGAAAGGCGATTTTCATGCAATAAATGGTCAAATAAAATAAAATGGAATAGAGATAAAATGGGTATTAGATTTTCTTTAAACGTTATAAAACGTAGGCTTATTTACAAAGTAAATGGGAAATTGGGGGCTTAAACCAGGGATGCTTACCTACCTTACGGGGCGTACAAGAGTATTAATTTGAAAATATGCTCTACACTTTCACGTGAGCCAATCGGTGCAGCTCACTTTCACGTGATCCAATTGGGCAGCAATTAAAACACTAATGCAATCGTCTTACCACATTAATTCGCCGGCCCACCGTTATCATTTTAAAATGGAAACATATCCGGAGAGGGTATCGTCCCTGGCAAAGCCCACACTCCGATCTAAACGACGTCATCTGTATATAAAAGATTGCAAAAACATAACGATGAAAGAATAAAAAAGAGAAACGAAGTAAAGAAACGAGAAAAACGGGTAAAAATTATATTAGAGCAGGTTAGACTTAGGTAACAAAACGAGCTTTACAATGGGTCTAGCGAAGGTTCCTGACGTTGTGGTAATGTTCGCTACTCTTGATTCGGATTCATTTCCGCAGTATAACTTTTCTATAAGTCCTAACTCCCGTTAATTCGGGGCAAATTATCTAGTCGAATTACATCAAGGTCACCTATTTCGAATTGTTTTGCGGGACATTTCCACTTCACACGCTTGCGCAACTGTTGTAAGTATTCATTTTTCCCATCTCTATGCAAACTGGACTTTCAAATTTTGCCAACTATTAGCATGACTTATCAATAAACTTGACAAGTCTGGTTCGGGAGGTGATATCAAACACGTTTCAATTCGTGATCTTCTTAGCATTCGTAATTTTTCTTAGGTGACTCTTAAAACTCTTTATCCTTGCTTCTCATAAACTGCTTATATAAGGAGCACCTGTAGGCATAGCATAAACTGCCATTCGATTGGCAGAAACGAGCCGTATGACATCACTTGTTGCTTTATTTGGTTCAAAAACTGCTTTCGCTCAAAACGGAAAATGTTAGCAGCTCCAACAAAGGCGGTTCTATTGTCCGAGAAAATCTTCGATTTGCAACCACCACAGAAAAAACGGGCAAAAGCTCTGATGAACGATTGTGTTGGCACATCGTTTGTGGCTTCGAAGTGTAAAGCCTTAGTGGCAAAACAGACGAAAATTGAAACATAGCCCTTAGTGATTTTACAGTCTCCTCAAACATGATTTTATGTGAAATGGTCTATCAAATCCAATACCAGTACAGGTAAATGGGCGAGAAAAACAAGCCCTCTCGGCTGGCAGTGCCACCATGATTTATTGACTGGGCCGTTTTCGATGTACCACGCATTTCTTACAATTAAAATTTTTTCAATTTAGGCACCCAAAGCTCGTTCCTGATTAGCCTAAGCATCAATGAATTTCCATCGTGTACTTAAGTACTTGTGTACGTGCTCAACATATAAAGGCGTAAAACGACTTGAGTATAGAAGGATTCTAGGGAATCTCTAATTATACGTAGGCAAGAAAATCTCAGCGTTCATAAACGGCTTTAACGACAGTAATTTACTTTTACGAGGCAACGGTTCGTTCTCAATAAATATGAATATTCGTCAATATACAACTTTTGACTTAGAAGTATTAATCTGTTCTTCACAAAATTCATTTTAGGTTGAGATAATTCCAAATTCACATGTATATTTTTTCTTCGAACGGAGTTATACATACGGAAAATGTGTGTTATAACTTTTATTGCACGGGGAAAGTTGGATGAAAGTGATAACATGTCTTTTTCCAATGTTTTTCGCCAAGTCTGTTGCTGTTTTTCGGGATTCTAGGTCGGTGTGATGACTGAATGTGTCAATAAAGTCAAATAAAGACTATGCCATCCCGCTCTACTCCTCAAAATTTGTTGCATTATCATTCTTGCAATGATGACCCTTGGAGATAGCCAACCTACGGAACCAAAAAGTTTAACGATCTCTGACAATGCATCGCGTTTTGTCACGGTCTATTTCTCTGGCTGCTCAACGGGATTAAAATAAAAGCTGTCATCACCAGCATTCCAACGCATACCCAGAGTTTTCGTAGTGCTAGCATCTGAGAGCTTCAAGAAATCAGCGTTTAATAAGTAGTCTGGTAGCAAATCACCTATCAACTAAAGACTTTTTGCTGTCAATTTCTTAGTTTAAAACCAGTGGGAGACAAAACTTTAATCAGCCGGTAAAGCCTTTTCATGGCCTTTGTGAAATCGTGAGCACCAGCCAACATATCATCGACATTTTGGCTGCTTCGTGGTATCGGTTTCGACATTCTTCTGCAATTTCGAGCAGAGTCCGTATTGCCAAATAAGGCGCACAATTCACTCCAAAAGTAACTGTATTCAAGAAGTAATCCTTAACTTCTAAGATCTGTACGAATCAGTATTCTTTGACACAAAGTCTAGTCCGGCTGAACTAAGATTTACCGGTACATCTCGATGCCGGTATTATATACATACGTGATGCGGTAGGGCACACTCTGCTGACATGACCTAAGCCAATATATTTGTTAAACACAATGTCACATTGAGCTTTAAGTTCGTGGTTCCTCAGTAAACGATATTCGTTTCGAAGAAATTGAGAAAGAACAACGTTTCGAGATTCATCTAACAATATCTCCGTACGAAAATTTTGTCGGACCGGAGCAGAAACGATTAACGACCATCTTCATTCCTATATGTCGTTTCCCTGTACAGATTTCCGCAATATCTGTCAGAATCTGATAACGTGACAGCTTTGGTGAGTTCTTATAGTTCCCAAAAATTTAACAGCCTACCGTCGAGATCTACCTGGTTCATACACGAAAATACGGAGCAACGACTTGGGGTTATACACTTTGCTGGTGACAATACAACCAAATACTGTTTTCTGCGGCACCAGATTACCATTAGGATGCTTCTTAAGTTTCAGAAGAATAATTCAGGCTTAAACATCTCACAGTCATTGATATCTCCGTATAATCTCGCAAGACATGACTCAATGAACATGATGGTAAACGATCAAAAAGCCTATCAACTACATATGCTTCCGTTCGAAGTCCGTATATCGTTTCGAGGTCGCAACTGTTACATTTGCGTTTAGTCCGAAAACTTCAGCTATTGGAGCGGTATACGTCGCTATGAAAAGTTGCCTGAGTTGCGGGACCAATAAGGACTCGGGCGAAATATTTTGTACCGTTCGACCATATTTCGCATGTCGTCGCACCCAATAAAGCTGTTGATGATGAATCAGAATTGATTTGGGTGTTAAACGGCTGTAAAGAACGAGATGCCAAGCAAGTAGTTGGCCTATCACAGTGATCTTGCGTAGTTCCCGGCATATAAGAATTCGCGTTAACGCTTATTTGGATATTCGGGCGCAATCGAACTATTCTCACAATGCAAAAAAAAATGATGTTTTTGTTTACACAAAAAAAAAAAAAGAAACATTCGAGCTTTTACAATTTCTAAGCTCATGAGACGTAGCGAGACAATTAGTGCAACATTTAAATAGCTTCACTGCAGAAAACCCTTCTTTTATAGACAAACAGAGCCTTAGTGGATGACGGGCGAAGCAGAGTATGCATTTGCCAATGCTTTGTTCTGCGCTACCTTTAGCACCTGTCGCATATGATCGAATCCTTTTGAAATCATTAACGGATTTCCGAGTTGTAGAAGTCTTTTGATTGTTCGGGGTACTTACTACAAGACTTCCTTTTATATGCGACAATGATCCTGAAGTGTGGTAACGAGCGGCCAAAAATTAATGCATTTCTGACCATCTTGGCAACGAGAAGCCACGGGGTATGTTCTGTTCCCATAGACGGCGTGTTATTTCGGGTAACTTTGTAGAACAAATGTATATGAAAAGTACATCCCAGTTAGAGCTTTCTATTTTCAATAACAAAAGATTCGAGATACAATCGTTGATTGTCCACTGTAAATCTTTTACGTGAGACCCTGTTTCCTTCGTGGTAGGAGAAATATTGAAAAGGGTCTCCAACTGGGCATTTATGAGAAGTCGTTTCTTTTCATATCGATCTACTAAGTTTTAGTTATGGTATGTGTATCATTCAGTATTCTGTAAAAGGTAATACAGCTTCTCCACGGGATTTAAGCGAGCATTATTGCCATATAGAGCGGTGAACATATCTCGAAAAGTGGCCCAGTTGACATAATCGGCATAAAATATCTTAGTATCGCATGAAGGTAGATGAATAGTTGGAGGAGGAAGCAACATCGATTCTTGAATTTGTCTATAGACTGTGCGAGTGGAATTTCCAATCTTTCGCGATGTTGCGAGACCAAGTCTATCCCATCCAAAAATGTTTTACTCAAGGTCCTATACCTATTCTTGACCTCAACAAACGGTCCTTTCTTATTGGTTTCCTTTTCCAATAAGAGTTTATCGTACATTTCTCTTATTGGCTCCCATAACCGGTTTAGATCCTTTTTGTGTACAGATAGTGTATTGATCTTGTGATCAATAGGTGGAACATTAGCGAAAAGGGATTCGAACTTGGCCAAGCGGTCAGTAAATCGTATTAAATTGTTAAATGTTGTCATTTTCCAACAAACGAAAAGTTATTTTGGAATAAATGGCAAGAAAAAATATGTACAAATTCGAAAAAAAAAACAAAAGTAAACATCACCACAAAGTAAAATACAACACAAGCGGACGTCCGCATAAACTGAAATAAAACACAAGCAAACCAAGTACGATGGAAACACACAAACCAATTATTTTTCTCTGGAAACAAAGTTGAGATGATTAGAGAGCTAATAGTATAAGATGATTACGCTCTCTTGGTTACTCTACACAATAATTCCACAACGTTAAATATTTATGAAATATATATATTTTTGTTTATATTTTTATTTTGTCAGATTATAGTAAGTTGATCAATGATGTAAAAGTTCCAGTTAAAGTTATACGTTGAAAAGGAGAGCGATAGCGGACAAAATTATGCTCTTGAGTGAACGTTGGAAGCAAGCGAATTTCACTCCAGAGGAAAACATGACGTTTTCGCAATGGTTGGTTCAAATGTTTTGCTCAATATATGTGGGAATACAAAATGATGATTTATGGGACACAAAATTATAATAATATACGGAACCACAAAGTAATAGTATGCGGGAGAAGAAAATAATGTAGTATGCGGAAAATAAATTCGCGCGTCTGGTATATTTTCTTTTCTGCTTAGATTAGACGTTTCAACGTTGTTGGTATAATCACTTTTACTTCACTTATTTCTCGGGAAATAAGAGCAAACAACTTATCTGCTTTCTGCAGAAAAATAGGGGTGGGTTTTCAAAATATTAATTTATATGCTCGATTAGTCGAATTTAGCTCCACAAAAAAAGCAATACGCTATGGCAAAAACTGGAAATAAATTATTTTCATTGAAATTGCTTCTCCTTTTTTGGTAGCTCTTAAAGTAGTTCCTCTGAAAATAATTGGGGAGAATAAAGAAAACGACGGGTATTAGATTTTTTTTATAAACGTTGAAAGTCGGGGATATTCCGTACTTTACGGAGTATACAAGAGTAATAATTTTAAAATATGCTCCACAGCTTTACATGAGTCAATCTGAGCAAAGGCATCATGTACGGGGATAACAAAAGAAAAAGACAGAGCTTAACAAATTGAAAAATGGAAAGGAAATTCAGTTAGACAATTGTAAGTTGGTGGTTCAGTAAATCACACACCACTTATTCCCGTAGATAACCTCATTTGATATTTCAAAGGAAGATATACTTTAAAGGCGTTAAAAGGAAAATACCAATTCCACCATTTTTAATTTTTAAAACACTTTTACTCTCAAAACTACAAAAACTATGCATAATAGTCAGTAAGATGTTATTTTCACGGAATTTTCCTAAAGAGCTTAATAAAACCCGAATGAAAAATCTTCAAAAATTTGCAACATACTCTTGCTCCGAGACGGAATTAATGTTCTGATTAATTGATTATTCAGTGATGATTCATTGATGATTATTCAGTGCATAAATTCTTGCGGACGTCAAAATGAAAACACGTAAAGTTATTATAGCAAAAGTTTTTCTGATATAATTTTCCTTTCGCCAACGAACATTTTTTTCGTTTATTTTATTTCCATTCTGCCATAGATATGGACATATAATCGTCTCAAACTGAAATCGCCATACAAAATGTTTGCAAATACTATAAACGCAATTCTATTTGCACAAAAATTGTGACGCCATTTCCAAACACAATACTCAAGCGGAAAATTTAACATTTTAACTTAATACAGGTTTGATTGAAGAGCCTTTTTTGTTATCCCGAAACAGAAATACTATTCTGATAATCGTCTAATTCACAAATGTTGACATTTTGTTGCATTAATATCAAATTTAATTGACAAAAGGCGGCAAAACAAGAAATAAATGAAAAAAAAAATTAAATTTAAATGAAATCTAATGAATATTAACTGTCTTCCATTTTGTTTACATCTTCTCTTTCTATGCTTCTCTGCACTGATGTTTCTAAATGTAGGGATAAATCGAAAATTGAGAAAACGAAATTTGGTTTGAGATCAACATTAACAGATTGGTCTGACAGATTTAACGGTATTTGTGGCTAAATTGTCTAAATTTTCATACTAAACATTGGTTAATTTTCTAGACTTGGGTTAAATCTAACAGACCAATATGTTACAGCGTCACTCCCTTCAGTTCGGAAGGAGAAATAATTAATGATATTCAAATACAGTTGTTATTCACTAAACAAATTGGCTTAATGCAGAATCGTCTTCCACTGATGATAAGAGAAATCAATTTGAAATTCCGTGAAACAATAGTTTGGGCTAGGAACTGCTTTAGGTTGATGCAAATACATAAATCTACTTATTTTATACATATCTATTCAATAACTTTGGTTTGTTAAACCAAAATAAAGAAACATCCTTTACAAACATTCAAATAAAAGGAAATCGTTAAAGTTTCGAATACCCAATTGAAAAAACAGAAGTAAATAGTGGTGAGTACACAAAAGTATCGATATTTCGTATCTCTAAAATCAACGATATGTTTGCACACTTTCCAACACTGAAAAATCCAATCAGTCGTTGAATAGTTAGACCAACCCAAGAAGACTATATAAATTTCGAATGCGTTCTCCCATTTGAATATGAAAATGTTAACAGAGCTTTGATAAAATTGTTTGCCTTTGGGAAACGGACTTTATATTTGTGCTTAATTTGATAATTGGTGGAGCGATAATTTTCGGCGCAAGAGTGCGGCGCATTTTAATCGGGCCACTCGTATAGGCGGTCATGCGAATTTCATACATGTGAGATACAACTGTGCGATTAGAAAAATTCATTTTTATATGTGTGATGTGGCGAACGAAATTTACACCAGACAAAATAAGATTGGTTTTTTCAAATTAATTAGCTCTAAAAAACAAATTATTTTGTCAGGAGACTTGTCCACGAGAAACGAGAAACGAAAGAGCGCAATGCAAAATGTGGAAACAACAGAATACTATAGAAACAACGAATTTAGCCAGACGATTCGCAGTGACGTTTGTCATCACAGCACTCCTGTGCGACATGGCCCTCGGACTTTCAAACAAAAGACTGTGTGCAGATGAAAAATGCGAACGTAAGTTACAAGAGACACAAATAGAAGGACCGACCCAAACATGGGAACCTTTGTATTAATCACTTTCCACTGCAAATTCTAGGTGTAATATCCATGGGCAGGAGTTTAATTACTTACCCGGCTGGAGAAAAGGGCATGGTGTCGTTTAAGATTAACTCCGACCTTCGCATCAAATCCAAGAGTGCCGGAACTGACCCCTCACTTTGGGGCGTTGTAGTCAATGGAAGAGAGGGGTACGCCCCTAAGAAATTTATCCAGGAGACTAAGGTATTCGTAAGGGAGGAAGACCTACGGTTTGAGGTGGATGTAGTACAGATTGATGGCAAAGCACCTACTGCGACGAATGAACCTGTTCTTAATGCTTCGGAGACTCCCATAGAAACCACAACCAGTCGACCAGTGCAGGCCATTAAAAACGCTGAGGCTGAGGCCACGGTAAATAGTTCGGTTAAAAATGCTAGTAACGAGCTGCCACAAGCGGCGACACCAGTTCAACATGAAACAATAGTTGATGGAACCAGGCTTCCCACTATGGCCAATTCAGTTGAGCATGACGCGGACAATGAAGAGCGTGAGCAAATTCCGACTTCGTCAATAGAAGGCGGTGGTGAATATGAGAATGATGACGACGATGAAATTGGTGATTACGACGAAGACAAGGAAGACGACGAAGAGGAGGAGTTCTTGGAGGTTAATAACGTGAGATCAAATGGTAAAGACAAAACAAATACGGCAGAGGTGGTTTACAATTTTAAAGCAGACGTTAACGCAACTGCCGAAGCGTCGTTAACATCTATGGAAGATAAAGCCCCAACATCGGTAACAGGTAGTTCTGCAGATGTTTCTCAGGAAGAAGAAGCACCGAAACTTAACGCGGGGGACCTCGTGACCCCAAAAGCTACGAATAATATAACGTCGGGTGAACCGGCTCAGTTACCTTTCTCTAAAGCATCAACAGAAGCACCAACTACATCTATTGTAAAAGATAATGAGACTGCGACTGAACCCCATTCCATTACATCAGAAGGATCTTCTACCAAATCAACAGATACTGTTAATGAAGCTGCAGGTGTTGCAATATCCCCTGGACCAGAAATTCCTAACGCAACCGGGGGGCCAAAGGATGCCATCCCTACTCTGGCTATAAAAGTGAATTCGACTGAAGAAACAGCATTAAATAATACAAACAATGAAACGTTGCCTGCTGGAGATGTAGAGGAGAATCTCATAGAAAAGAACAACATATCAACACAATCAAGTCTTCCCGATAGCAAAGTTGTCGACGTTAAGATAGAAAATTCGCTCACAGAAAACAATGTAATTCCCAGCGAGAGCGCAGAATCGAAATCGCAAGTAAATACTGCCTCAGCGGAAGATAACTCCATGGAACGAGCTGCTGCAGAATTGAAAGCAGAAACGGTGCACCATCAGGTTCGAACGCAGAGTACGGAAGCGACGCTTCCAGGTGACATTGCTCAGACTGCAGGGAATCCCTCAGTACAAAATGACACACTTAATGCGGAAAACGTGCAAGTAAACACAAATCAGTACTCATCTCTTCCAACGCAACTTGGTATTGTTCAAAATAACACTGACCCTATTCCATCACCACAGACGACAGAAAACAGCGCTACCGACAACAGTCACCAATCGCAATTAATTAAAGACGCGGAAAACGTGCAAATAAACAAAAATCAGTACCCATCTCCTCCAACACAACCTGATATTGTTCAAAATGACACTGACCCTATTCCATCACCACAGACGAAAGAAAATA
>JAHXMU010000025.1:927254-974309 GCA_019455685.1 Philornis downsi
AATGACACTGACCCTATTCCATCACCACAGACGAAAGAAAATACTGCTACCGACAACAGTCACCTATCGCAATTAACTAAAGACGCGGAAAACGTGCAAATAAACACAGATCAGTACTCATCTCCTCCAACGCAACTTGGTATTGTTCAAAGTAACACTGGCCCTATTCCATCACCACAGACGACAGAAAACAGCGCTATCGACAACAGTCACCAATCACAATTAACTAAAGACGTGGAAAACGTGCAAATAAACAAAAATCAGTATCCATCTCCTCCAACACAACCTGATATTGGTCAAAATGACACTGACCCTATTCCATCACCACAGACGAAAGAAAATACTGCCACCGACAACAGTCACCAATCGCAATTAGTTAAGGACACGGAAAACGTGCAAGTAAACACAGATCAGTACTCATCTCCGCCAACGCAGCTTGGTATTGTTCAAAGTAATATTAACCCTATTCCATCACCACAGACGACAGAAAACAGCGCTACCCACAACAGCCACAAATCGCAATTAATTAAAGACGCGGAAAACGTGCAAATAAACAAAAATCAGTATTCATCTCCACCAGCGCAACCTGATATTGTTCAAAGTAACACTGACCCTATTCCACCACCACAGACGACAGAAAACACCGCTACCGACAACAATCACCAATCGCATTTTGACCAGTCTATCGAAACACAGGCTGTGCATAAAGAAACTTCTGGGCCCGGGGGAGTGCAAACCACAAACCAATACCCAAGCGTTGATACCCAAATTCCATCGCATCACTATGTTAAATCATCGAACATCCCATTACCACAATACGATAATACTAATAATCCTAGCGGCTATGAAAAACAATCTAACACACCATTACCATCCCAAAATGAAAATACTAATAGCCCCACTCAATTGCCGAAAACAACTGAAGTACCTCATTTTGATTACTATGACCAGCCACCAATAGCTTACGCTCCTGCTGACGCGGAGCCAGAAGTGACAACGCCGAATCCCATCTATGGGAGTCCGCCACAGGATCCAAGTTATGGTCAGCCGTCGTATGCGCATGGCACAGTGGAAGAATTGCAACCCTTACCAACCACCTCGGAGCCACCTAAACATGTGGAAGATGTGGACAAGAAGGAAAATAAAGGCCTCTTTGCTACAATTATGGATACGGTCAACAATATTCTGCCTAACAATAAGAAAGCTAAGTACGCCGGTCAAGAAGGCCACCATAACGAATTTAACCGAATCTTGTTCCCTGACATGGAAACGACTAATGCAAGAAGTGAAGGTAATTGTATTAATTGTTCTTAATCCATCGCTGTAACATTACAGTTCAAGTATTTGCAGAGTATAAGTCGTATTGTGAAAAATTAGGTCCCAATGATTGTCCCCATTCGGCGGTCCACAGCCATCCACCTGAAAGCGGAGAATGTAAATGCTCCTTGAAATCGCTTATCACTACGGAATTCACATTGGACACATTTGCGCAGGCATTAGCTGCTAAAATTTTGGAGATCAGCGAGCTTCTTGCATTCTTGGCCATTGTTGCTGCGGCTTCGCTCTTCTTTATATTTGGTTATTATTGTTTCTGTAATAGCAGTAGTGAAGGAGCTTTGCTGTCTAAACTCAATCAGTTGGAGAGCAGCCTATTGGCTTCCCATAAAGAGAACTCCATTTTAAAACATAATTTAATGTCGACTAGGCAAAAGTTGGCCAGCATTGAGGATAACTCTTTCGGTTCCAATGACATGGTTGTGTCTCTCAAGAAGGAGTTGGAGGAAGAGTTATTGGAGAAGGCCAGACTGCAGGAGCAGATAGTGAGCTTGCAAAAGGAACTGGAAAACGCTGCTGATGCCGGTATCGAATTGAACAAGATCGTCTCCGAATTGTTAAGTAATCAAACGGGCGATGAAAGCATAATAAGTAGCGTGGAAGAGTTGCAGAAACAACTGAACGAACAGCAGAGTAAGTAAAATATACTGTATTGTTAATTGGTCTACATAGACTCTGCTTTAATGCACAGACACTATTTTGGAAATTAATGCAAGTTTGGCTGAAAAGAGCCGTGAGAATAGCGAACTACAGTTGTTGATTGCCGAACAAAATGCTCGTTATGAATCGCAAATTTCTAATTTGCAACGGGATAATGATGAACTGGAAGCGGAAAAGGATAATCTGCAGTCGCGCTTGGAAGAAGTTAAAAATGATTTTGACAAAGATATCACAGCCGCTTTGGAGAGTAAGAACTTCGAAATTAAGCGGCTACAAAAAGAACTTGTAGATCTGAACGCTAAGTTGGAAGCGGAACATACCAAGTGGCAAACTAGTTTGGCCAAAGTGGAGGTAAGATTCCATTTCATGACTATTTGCCATTTTCATGCACAATAACTTTGCATTTATTCCGTAATAGGCTTTGGAAGAATGCTTGAAAAATGTGAAGAGAGACCCAAATGTGAACATAACACAGGTCATAGACGTTGCTAACATAAGGGCAGAGCTCTTGGATGCACAAAAGAAATACAATACGCTGAAGGAGAGACTAGAGGTCGAACTGGTAAGATATATAGTATAGCTCTGTCTAAGCTTGGATGAGACGTAATACTCTTTCTTTCAGGATGCCCGAAAGTTGACGGAAAATCAATTGCAGATTGCTACGGCCGAGGTAGAAAAGCTGAAACAAGATTTCAATGAAACAGAAAAGGACAAACTGGAAGCTCAAACCAGATTAGAAGTGTTATCTAATTACTTCAAGGACAAAGAAAATCAACTACAAAAGTATAACAAAATTCTATGGAAATAATATTTTCCATTAGCAGATCTCTTTTACACTACCTTTTATTACAGAGAGTTGAGTCTGAAGGAAGCGATGTGGCTGAAACAACAAGGAGAAACCACTACAACAGTGGACCGTTTAACCACCATGCAAGAAGAAATACAATCGCTAAAGTATGTCAGAGTGAGTTTAATAATTCGAAAATATTATTGACATCCACACTCGCTTAGGTCTCAAAATGATGCCCTGCGTGCTGAGATTGAGGCACAAGTGGCAGCACACAAGGCCCAAACAGGCACTTTGGAGAACAGGGCGCATGAAACTTGGTTAGCGGCGCGCCAGTCGGATAGGCGCTACGAAGAAGCCAGGGCAGAAGCCACCGCTCTGAGACGCAAATTGACAGCATTGGCGGGTGGCAATATAAACGAAGCCAACAGTAAGTATCGCGTGGTTCGGAAAGTTTGTTCGGTTTTTAAAATCAATTTATATACAAGAAATTAATTATTTTAATTTATTATATATATCCCCCTTTTTTAATAACTTCTTCTTCCTACCTCTCTGGGAGCTTTTTAATTCCTCTTTCATAAAACTCGCCTGGTTTTAAATTTTTCACTTCTTCCTCGGTATGGGAATTCAAATCCTTTACGACTAGAACGAGAACACCAGTAAACAATAGTAAACAGTTTAGAGGTTTGGGAGGAAGTTATGATAGTGCTTGGGACTCTACGTCATGAGAAGTGACGTATGATGAACTAACGAATTAACCGAACGAACTTTCCGAACAACTCAATAGAAGATTTATTGAACGGCGAAGATACATTTAATTCCTCAAAGTATTTGTCTGGGATCTACAGATCATATATATTGTACATATTTCACGAAAATATCTTAAATGCGGACTGTAGCAAAAGTTTAAAAACACGTTACAGGTCAAAATGAGAAGAAATGATGTGAAATAATCCCCACCTATACACATGACAATGCGCTGATTGGTTATTGAAAAAATGCTATTAAAATTTCACTTTTCATATGAAAAACGAATTGAGGTAATTCATTTTGATGAGGATAAGATTTGTGTTACGCCTTTAAGAGGATTCAATGAAAACCGAAAACTACCGTTTGATTTAAAAGTAATTTCAATTAATCTGCAAATATCCGAATTCGAGTGGGAGTTAATTAAATTAAATTACCGGAGTTTTCTTAGATTGTTTTTTACTTTGCCATTATGTAATCAATTTATTTTGATGATTCTTCTTTTTATTTTAGAACCTACAGCTGGTCCTGCAGGCTTAGGTGACGACTTGGCAAATGCTCCTTCACCCATCCACTTGGAATCTCCCGGTTCGCCAATGTTGGGTAGACTGCCGCCACCGCCGTTCCTACCACCACCATTTATGGGACCTCCTCCACCGTTTTTGGGCATGCCGCCGCCGCCACCGTTTGGACCACCAGGTGAAATGCGTCCAGCACCTTTGGGTCGCATAATGTCTCCTCCCCCGCCACAACGTTCGGGCCATATTGACTATGAAGATTATCTGGATTATGAGGGTGACAATTCGTGGCATCGTCATCACACATATTCTCCACCGCCTCGGACATATCGATCACTCTCGCCCACTGATAGTCGTTACAACTATGGCACTGAACGCGACCTAATATCAACATATGACACAGAAACCGACTTTAGTCCACCGCCTAGTCCAAGAGAGCCGAGAAGGCGTGGGGGCGGAGGAGGTTATGGCAGTGATAAAGGGGGTAGTTCCAGACATCCATACTCTAATTCTAAGAAATCCTCGTCGGGAAATAAGGGTAAGGTCATATTGCTTTCCGCAGATGTGATATTTTGTTTTAATGCTGGTTCTTCTATTTGTTTTTCAGTTCCCTTAAGTTCCGGTTCAGAAAAATCCTACAACTCTTCTCCCAAACAAGGCGGCAAATCAAAGCCTAGCGGCGGCGGCGGAGGCGGTGGCGGAAAATCCTTAGTATGATTCGTCCTTAAATTTCCTCACCCTATTCTTTAGAGGAAATAAAATCCTACAAAAACATTTCCGTTACAAATGCATTATATGCCTGTAAGAGAGCGAGTCTGAGAAAGTGTGTGTGTGCGTTCGAGAGCCGTATCTGCCGTTCTTTGTTAAATGTCTAGTTAAATTAACTTTTTTTTAACTTTACTAACTTAAAAAGAAAAAGATACAAATCTTTTTCTCTAAACTTAATGATACTTATTAAGAAACAACTAGAAGAAGTAAAGGAGATGAAAGTCAAGCCAAATTATAAAACAAAAGTTATAAAGAATTCAATTAAAAACAAACAAACAACAACAACAAACAAACAAAAACATTATTCCTTAAAACGTAATCATTACACAAAAAAAGAAAAAAAGAAATATAAAAACTGATATAGATAGTTCTCAACACTCCTCAATCAATGCCATTACATTTCATAATACATCCTACTGCTTTACATTGCATTACAATACTCTTCAATCAACACGATACGATCAATACATTCAAGAAATTTTCAAGATATCTCTCCCCCAAAAGGTAAGTCAACTTTTTTGTATTTTCTTTATTCACGATAACAAATGTAAGCTTATAAAGAAAATGAAATTAAAACAAAAAGTTGATTGGGTCATATATAAGAAGTCCAACATTTAAATTGTCTACACTTATTGTTTCCTCTGACGAGAAAAGGTGTCGTCCATATAAGTAATGCTTATTTTTCATAGACATTATTCACTCAAGTCCTTTATTTTCTGAAAAATGATAATTTTCGGGGTTTCGATAATTCCAATGTTGTTTGTGAGCATGCATCAATTACTGTGGCTCCATACACTTTACATGTTTGCGTTGATTTTGTGCTAAAAATATGAAAATTCGGTAAGGCCGAGAGAGAGGTTTTCAAAATGGTTACAAATATCTAAAACCCTACTTCGTTTTGAAGTGCAGTAGTAGAGAATATGGATTTCGTGGCAAGTCAAATAATCTGCACTAATTTCCAAAATATTTCTTACTTCCGATAAAAATGACCAAAGAAAAGTCTGAATTTTTTTCAAATTTTAAATTTTATACTGAGTACTAACCACCACTGGAATACTGCGTGCCCATAATTGATCAGACGACGATAAATAATTGTCTGGAATTGATCATCAAGTTGAATTTTATTACGCTGCTAATAATTTGACAATAAAGGAAATTATAACTACTGATAATGTTGGCGGAAAGTTTGCAATTTGCGGAGGCTGACAGACTGCTTTCCTGCTTCCTAACTTGATCTTCCTAATTGAATTAATGCACCAAAATAACATTAGACTTTCAAAAATGTTTTGCTAAAAGTCTCTCTCTTGTGGAAGTGGCGAATTATGGGGGACTGCCATAGATTCAAGCTGCAACATAACATACAAATTTTCTTTGAGCGGCGTGTTAGCTCACTAAACGTGGGAAACTTTATCATATTCCATATTGGGGTGCAAGATAATTCTTTTTACTGTGTAGCGTCTAATCTAGTAATCTCAATATCTTGATAATACGAATTGGGATCTGTAATCAGCTTCTCGGGTTAGTAAACAAGCGAGCTTGTCGACTCCAGTGACAGATTGTCATGTCCGACTAGCCCTTAGTAAAAGCTTTTCGCAACATATTTATGGAATATTGTGACACAATGACAGCTTTTCATTCCTAAGTTTGGGCACTCTAATAGCAGTTGTGTGATTATTTCGAAAAAGAATGAAACTGAAATTTCGTCGTACGATAAATGTGTAGAACAGTTGTAATTATTGTAATACTAGCAGCTTAACAATATTCAGCCCCTATTTTTTTCTCTGGTCAATAGGGCATACAAGCAGAAATTCCTCATCTTGAGGTGCTGTGTTGCTCCTAGAATCCCTTTTCATCCCTCCCCTAAGTCCCAGTATGGCCCATTTCAGTTGTAGCTGTTTATTTTGGGAGATGGATTGGACATTTCGGTTGTAGGCGTTTATTTTTGGCGGTGGTACAATTTTTGTCCCTAAAGGTACGAATTATTGCTCTTTTACTTTTCACTGCCAATTTATTGTTTTAACTTCAATCGTACAAATTTGGCTTTTTTCTTCACTGTTTTATTTTCTGGAAAATACGAATTTGGAAAAATTTACTTTATCGCTCGCTTAGAAGTAGGATGAATAATGTACATGTACATAATTCACATTCTGTTGATCTCAGCTTTGAGCATTAGTCCTATCCGTCCGTATCATTTCCGTATCACTTGTTTTATCAACCGAATTTACGAATTTATAAAAAAATGCCGCATTATTCTCCAGCCCACGTTAATAAACGAACTTATGGCTTCTTGTCCTGTTTGTTTATGCATTGAAAGTACGAATTTTGAACTATTTATATGTATTACGTGTCTGCGCCATGAGCGGAATGTGTGCTTTAATTTCGGTGATTTCAGCTTCAGACTTTTGTTGCAGATAGTGACACCATTTCTGCCCCCATTCTTGCGTGTTTTATCATCTAAATAAGATAACTTTTACAAATCCCTTCTCATTATTTGCCCACACTGACAGATGAACGTACATACTTAATTTCATGATTCCAGTTTCAGTAATGGTAAGCTATTTGCTCCTTTTCTGTTCCTATTTGCTCCTTTTCTGTCTGTGAATACCAGATTTTCAAAAATCCCTCCTTAGTACATATCCATGTGGTATTGGAGACCTACCGTCTAAAATTTCGTAATTATAGCATCGACCGTTTTGGCGGGTCGGTGGTTATTGAGTCAATCATCTGCCAACAAGTAAAATCGAAATAATGCTCCGAATCTAAGGTGAAATCTTATACCTACAAAAAATTGTGAGGAGTAAGTGCGAAACTGAGCGGGGTTTTGGGATGCCATGGCCATTATGTTATCAAGGCTCGCCCTCAATTCACTGTTGCTCTCTTGTAATCAGAAGGTACATCTTCATTTGGTTTAAGAAATTAATTCAGAAGCGCTGTTGCCTCTCCAAAAATATGTTATAACAAATTCATTTGTAGATGGCCGGAAACACATGAAGCGTTTACAACTGAATGGAAGTCATTAATTACGAATAACTAGTCAAATTTCATTATATCTATTTTCAGACAACGCTTCTAATTTCTTAAACAATCGAAATCAGTAGTTTATTACAAACTCCTAAAAGTATGTGATGGGAAAGAACAAAACTACTCATCGTCTTTCAGTCTTTTTTTTCTGATGCGCATGGTGTGGTGTATAATTAGAGGGGGGTACAATTTCGGTATGTAACGAATTACCTTCTTTCCACATTACGCACATCTGAATTCTTCTGAATTGACTTGAGATCAAGTGAACTCTGAGATTTGCTACATCTGGTTCTTTGAATTGATTTCTTCTTTACTTTATTCCTAAAGTAAGCATTGATTAAAGTTTATTAAAAATAACGTTAAAATTGGCTTAAATACTTCCAGGATTGTCCTAAAGTTACCATCTTTGATAGCATCGTCATTTCGGTTATGTGATCCAACATTTTGCTATTATTACCCAATATATGATTCTGGTTAAGAACCAATTCTCCGATTTCATTTAACATATAGATGATGGCGTTCTGTTCAGATGATTCTGTACTTTTTTTACACAATTGTTTGTTGGCATCATTGTTCAAATCATCCCAGACTTGAGTACTCGATGATTTTACCAGCATTACATCGGTTTGTGTGAGTTGTGAAAATGTTCGACTCTTACACTGAATACCGACTGCAACCGATTCCAGCTCCGTTTGAGTTGTTTTGGAGGCAAAGTAAATTGGAAAAGGCAATTTTGGCGGTGACATCGTTTGTGGCTTTTGTACATTACGGTTCAAATTATATCTAAGCGTGGCTATTGTTTGCTGAGATGACGTTTTCCTTTGGATTCGTTCGGTTTGTGTGAAACTACACAGAGTTTTTGCCTTTGCTTTATCATGCGAGACTTGGACTTCTTTACTAAGCTTTGAAGTACTATTAAATGCTATTCTCTGGGTCTCGCTACGACATAACAATGCAGTCCTGACATTGGCACCGTCGCCACAATCTTGTACAGATTGTACTGGAGCCGCATTGCGAATATAATGTTTGACTCTTCCTCTATATAATTTGTATAATCGTTGTCGTCGTTTTAACCTTTGACTTCGTGATTGAGGCTTCCGTGGTATTCTTTTCATTTGGGATATTTTCAAATACTTTCCTCTTACTTCGAATTTGATCACAAAACTGTCAGATTATTGAAAAATTGAGACAAGCGATAATCGAGTCTTCATTGCGTTAACGCAAACGTACCATGATTTGCCAAAATAAAAACGACGACACCCGAATATGGGTTTCTTAGTTGAAAGACCCTTCAACAGCAATGTTTTGATGTCCATGCTTTTTATGGATGAATTTTAAATTATATTTTTCGAAGGGCTTCGATTTGAAAATTTATATGACGAGTTGAATTTGATGAGCGATATTGTTTGGTGAATGATATTGTTGACAAAAGACTGAATCGTCAAGTAGGGAAGTGCTGGCTAGTTAAGACTTGTACAGAAAACTCGCAAAAAGATCGGGGGAAAATAGGCATCCCAATATGTTCATTTTGTAATTTGCATGTCTGCTTCGATCAGAATGTGACTGCTCTTTGGATTGAATATTGTGTTTATTCTGCTCGTCCTGCATTATGATTCTGAGAACACTGGCTATCGAGTCAGGATCGGATCGAGTGTACGACGAGCTTTTGCTCGCCGAAAGATATTGGGAATGCGAGGTTTGTACTTTCTAATAGCGACAGTTTTGTGGCAGTGACCGATGACATCGGCCAGGCACGACAGCACGACCGCAGAACACCGACAAAATCAATAAAATGCGGAAGCAGTGATCTTTCCCAAAAAATTACTTTATGAAAGTGATGTGAACTTGTTGTTTGTTCTGATACCTCTTCATTAGATCTTTTTGGTTTTTCATATGTTTACATTTTGATCAGTTTCGATAACCACGTTTACTTTATTGGTGTAAATAGCAAGCTGTCAAAGAAAATCAAATGATCGTAATGAATTCATTTTGAGATGATTAAAATATTAGAAACTGTTTCCACGCATATCGAATCGGGACATTAAGGGACATTGCTAAACTTTAAATCAAAATGCAGTCAAATGTTCACAAATCAATAAAACCAAAGCAACATTACTTAAATTTTTTGTAAAACATTTATTAAAATATAAAACATAAATTCTCAAAAATAAAACATTTTACCTAATAATCTTAAACAAATGATGGGTGTACAATAAAAGAAATTATTTACTTATTTACACATTTCATAAGTACATACAATTTTACATTTACATAATTACATATGTTGCACATATATTTTTCGTTATATAATGACAATTTCTTATGAACAACTCTATCTGTTCTTTCTAAATTCTATGTACAACTAAATTGATGAATTCATTTATATATTTATTAGGTAGTCTACATACAATACATACATTATATTTTCAATTATGTAACCTAAGTAGTTTTGTTGAGTATAGAAACACATATTTGCATAAAATATATTCGTCTGTCTAATCGCCGTTTGACAAAATCGCCATAGAAAAAGTTTACCGCGAACGCAAATTATCAGAGAGGTTAAAGATCCATCGCCACAGCTAGAGTAATCAAAAATTCGGCTCATCCAAAAACCTGGTATGCGGTTGTTCCGAAAAGTCGGTTCCACTTGTGCGTTCGACTTAAATTGCCTCATAAATTAAAATGTTATTGAAAAATAATGTAAAAAACAATGAATATAAAAATTGCTTCATCTTTCTCTTTCCACTTAAGTTTTTATATTCATCCCATTTTCAGAAGAAATTTAACATTTTAATTCTAATAATACAAAAGAAATCAAATTCCTCTGCATTCCACAAAAAGGGTTTGTCATTTTCAACATGTTCACTCGCATTTCTATTTTTTAGATTCACTGAAATAACCAATACGTCCGTTTAATGATGATTTCGAATGTAGGTATGAGAAACTTTGCTAGCATTGTCGATTATTCGACTACTCTAAGTATTGGTCTGCACGTCGATTGATCGGGGATTGAACCCACGATTACATGCACGATAGTCGCCCGTAAAAATTTCTGTTCAAGGTTTTATTAAGCTTTTTTTTTTTTTTTGAGGCATTAAATTAAACAAGTTAGTTTTATTTCCCTTTTCTTTTGATATTTAATATATAATTCAAAATTCTGTGTAAAAAATCATTGGTTTTTAAACTTTCTTTTGGAAATTGACCGCATAATTTCGAATTCCCTTTGCCAATGTACGATACGATACACATTTCTTTCCAGAAAAATCTCAAAGGTTTATTTTTGTTCTTTTTTTTTTTAATGGAAGCTTTGGTAATTTTAATTTAATAAAAAATCTCAAACGATTTCAATCGGAAGTATCTTAGCATATTTAATTCGATTTGATTCGGAAATATTTCAAATACAGTCTAACCTCGATATAACGACTCTCAATAGAGGTGAATAATTTTTTCTTTCGATAGCTTGCAATAAATGAAAAAACGTTATAACGAGGTTTTTGGGAAATGTATTCGTAATAGAGAGGTTTATTTTGTATTAGATTTTACGGAGCGTTGTAGGGGATTTAAAAAAAATCGTTAAATCGAGGAAATCGTTATATTGAGGGCGTTATATCGAGGTTAGACTGTAATTTTATTTCAAACGGTCAACTTTTCCAAAAAAAAAAATATTTAAATTTGGGTGATTGAAGCAAACAAACCAGCACTACAGCATGAAAAAAACTAATCCCATCGGATAATCGAAAATGCGTAATTTTAATAAAATCGGCGGTCGGTGAAAGTTTAAAAAACCGCTGGATTACTCTAGTCATGACGTTGTTGTAACAACGTGAAATTTTTTAATTACGGATGCGTTGTATCAAATTTGAGACCGAACTATCACAAACATTTCAATCGACAATTTAATTAATTTAACATTATATTTAATTTTCAGTGGTCGCGTTTTGTTTTTCGAAGTGTTAATATCTCAGTTAATTCGGGGGATTGTATCCCCTTGCATTTACTTGCATGAAAACAAAAGGAAATACGGTGATTAGAACAGCATGGAGATGTCTTGTGGTGTTAGGTGGTTGCGGGACATTCTCTATTATTGGCCGCATTCTCAAAAGGACTTAGTTTATTTGGAGTGGTAGAGCGAGCCTCATGTTCATTTTTGCAATTCGGAGAGGGTGACGTCGATGCTGCATGGCTGCTTCGATTAGGCTGCGGTTCGTTGGATTGATTACTGTGGTTACTCTGCTCGTCCTGCATTATGATCCTTAGACCGCTGGCCGTCGAGTCGGGATCGGAGGGAGCGTACGATGAGCTTCTGCCCGGCGAATGAGGTTCAGAATGCGGGGTTGTACTTTCCATTAGCGACAGTTTTGTAGCACTGGCCGCCGCCGCCGCTGCACTCAACGGCAACTGAGTGACTTTACCCATAAAGGAACGTATTTCCTCAAAGTATGATTCCTCAGCGGGATTTTCGCAAAAGCGTCTTAGGCCGCCACGTATGCGATCATTAAGACCCAGACCCATTGAAACGGCATCGGCCTCATGTTTCTTCAAGTGTCGATCAAGGTTGGTTTGCTGGCCGAAGCACCTCTCGCAGATTTCGCACTTGAAGGGTCTCTCCTTGTTGTGGATGTTGCGTACGTGTCGCTGCAGGTTGGACGATATGCTAAAGGAACGTTCACAGTATTTGCATTTGTAGGGCTGCTCCCCCGTGTGGGTTCTCAGGTGTCGCGTCAAGTTTGCAGATCGTGGAAAAACTTTGCCACAGAACTTGCAGGTGTAGCGATCTTTAGATTTGTAGGACAAGTGGTTTGCACCGGCGGGAGGCTGAGTATTTGAGCGATTGACCGCAGATCTTTTGTGCCGGTACTGTTGGGTACTTGACGTTCCTTGAGCAGGCGGGGGACCATTTTGATTGAGCAGCAATGAACTGGCTAGGCTGTCTGTAAGAGAGTTTCGATTGGGCGCCGCTTCGAACTTTAATTCCGCCAGGGAAGAATCTGCTGTGGCTATAGGAGGCGTTGTGGTTGTAGCTGTTATGGTTGCCGTATTCTTTTTCCCATCCTTGTTGAGACCTGGCGCAGAGAAAAAGGGAAAATTTGGAACATTCGCAGGATTAGCCGACTGCGTAGGTCGCGGCAAGAAGAACAGGTTACGATACGGCAAAGGGGGCATTGCTTTGGCTATTGTCTCCAGGAGAGTGGGGTGCAGAGCTGTTACTGGAAATGGCAGTTGTTCCAAGTTCGATGGCAGCGATTTGGCTTGATCCCTCAAAACTCGTAGCATCTTTTTACTGTTTAGCTGTTCGAACTGTTCCTGCAGTGCTGAATGATTTTGTAATAGGAAATTATTGTTGTTCAATTCATTCAACAAATTCAGATCGGACCCTTTGTCTCCGTCCTGCGGCAATCTGGAATTCGCATTGCCATTGTTGCTGTTACACTCAGAGTTGTGACAAGATTTTTCCATGTGCGAGGACGGTATCATAACCAAATTGCTGTTCTCATCTTCCATCATCTCTGTCGTGTCGCCATCCTGTTCGCCCGACCCATCTTGTTTCTTATGGGCTAATCTCAAATCCAATGGCTGATCGGCATGACCACGCCTTCGCTCCTTCTTAAGATCCTTCTGGCTCTGATATAGAGCGGTGAGGGCGGTTGTCAAGGCGGTGGTGGTGGTTGCTGCTCTGGCGGGCGACGACAGGTCAAAAGGTACATTCGAATTGAAATTGTTGTTATAGGGCATTGAGCCTAAGATCGGGTAAACAGACCCTTGTTTGGGGCTAGGAAGCATTTTTCTGGGAGAATGATCTTTTTCTCTCATACTAAGTTCACAAGTAGGCCGTTAAACTTCTTCATTCAAATGTAGAGTTCAGTAATTCCGATATGTATTTTAAAAGTGTTGTCGTTTTGGGGATGGAGTAGCGCCTTGTTAATTGTCCTATACCGAGGGGCGTTTAACGCTTCTTCGCTGGGAACTGTTTGCGTTTTTTTCACAAAACAGAGGATGTTTACTCATTTGTCGTTCCAAAGTTGTGCGTCAAGAAATCATCACCAATCGTGTCTGAAATGATAGCGATAAGAACACAACTTGAGTGATTAATAATTTTGTCGTTAAATATTGTTAAAATATTATAAGAATGTCTGTCATTTTTTGATGTGTGCTACGTACTTGCATCCCCTACACGTGGGATGTTCAACATTAGTCTAATGTTTGGGACACAAAATTCGCAATAATTTGTTGTGAATGGGAACATGATGTTGATCGAATAAGTGTGATTTCAGTGGATATAGTCGTATAATAACAAATACTGGCGATATTTCAGAAAACCCGATGTACGGTTTGATATAGACTCAATGCAGACAAAAAATACGGAAGGCGTTACATAGGATGGCAGGCAATGAAAGCTATTAGAATAAAATTAACGATATGATGATGATGAATAATTAAAAGTTGTATAGAGGATCTATATATAATCGATTATATTTGCGCAAGGATCAGAAGCCTGTGTTTGCCGTTATCGACATTGTGAGGATTAGGGATGGTGTCAGCGGTTACTGTTATCGACATATTTAAGCGTTTTAATATATGGCTACCAATATTTCAATTATGCATCCTTTCCTTTCGAACACAATTAATGTGCTCATACCGACTTAATTAAGCGGAACAAATTAGCTTTATACCAAACAAA
This sequence comes from Philornis downsi, assembly GCA_019455685.1. NCBI lineage: Eukaryota > Metazoa > Arthropoda > Insecta > Diptera > Muscidae > Philornis > Philornis downsi. Next base: position 941,770 of record JAHXMU010000025.1, read on the forward strand.
ATCAAATCTATCGGGTCCGCATCAAACTTTACAGCGAATGAGAGAAGAAGCTTAAGTGGTTACTTTCCATGCAAAGCTTCCATAAAGAAACGTTCCTAATTTCACAAAAGAAAAACGATGTCGATGACAAAAATTTAAGAAAGTATAAAAAGTTCTCGCTGCTAACTTTATTGCTCATTAAAATACATTAGAAAACTATCCATTGTTGGGAGTTGTTAATTTTTGGGATGTAATTATACGATCATTAATGTAATTAAACGATGCCAAATTATTTTTTGAGAAGTAGCTGTTTTCAGCCTCTTATTCATTTTTATTTGAAAAGTTCAGAATGTATTTTGAAATTAGAACTTTAGTATCAGGCTGTTCCTAAAGTTTGTTCGGTTAATTCGTTGTCCACCATAAGTCACTTCTCATGACGTAGAGATTCTTCAAACACTATAATAGCTTCCTCCCACCCTTTCTCAAGACTGTTTACTATAGTTAACTTGTGTTCTCGTTCTAGTCGTGAGTGGTTATAGCGTTTTAAAAAAAGTTTTAAAAAGTGAAAAAAATGAGCGAAAAAGAGCATTTTGGGCATATTATGATGTAATATTTCCGAAAAGGAAAAACGGCTGCTGATGAAAGCCGAAAAATAAAGTTTGTTTATGAAGAAAACGGACCAAATGAAAGATCTTGCCAGAAATTGTTTAAAATATTTTCTATGGACGACTTCTCCGTAACGGACGCTCCCAGATCAGGGCGACCAAACGAAATTGTTTCCGAAGATGTGAGAGATTTATTTATTGTTATCCCCGTGCAACAGTTAGGGAAATAGCTGAAATAATCAAAAAAAATCAGTCTCAACTGTTCACGGGGTCATCTGCGATAACCTAAGGATAAGAAATAACAAAACACCATTTCTGAGGAACCTCTTCACAGAGGATGAAAGCCGGATAGTTTACAACAATATAACGCGGAAAAGATCATGGGAGACACCAAATGAACCCCCTCAATCCACCTCTAAAGCAGGTCTTTACCCCAGGAAGGTGATAATTTCAAAAGACTAGTGTTTTTAGAGCTTCCCCCAACAAATTAAACGATTAATGCGGATTAGTATATCGCACAATTAGATAAATTAAAGGCGGCATTGGAAGAAAAACGGCAGAGGCTCATCAATCGGGGAGACGTTATTCTTCCATTATGACAACGCCCGCCCTCACATTGCCTTGCGGACCCGTCAGAAACTGTCAGAGCTTGGGCGGGAAGTTTTGCCGTACTCCCCAGACCTCGCCCCGTCCGACTATCACTTATTTCGAAGTCTGAGCAACCACTTGAAGGATTTGAATTCCCATAACGGCGAGGAAGTGCAAAATCGAATTGAAGGCTTTTCTTTTCAGAAAAACCACGCGAGTTTTATGAGAGAGGAATTGAAAAGCTCCCAGAGAGGTGGGAAGAAATTGTTAAAAAAGGGGGAGCCTATATAATAGATTAAAATAATTGTTTTCTTGTATATAAATTTTTACATAATAAATTTCTTTTAAAAACCGAACAAACTTTCCGAACAACCCGATATATGAAACTCGATTGCTGATCTAGATCCTTCTAATAGTCTTAAGTCGTGAACGTTATACTCCGTCAACGATTTTCAGAGTCGACGCTGACAATCTTCAAGTGTGCCATAGGCAGGTATGGGTTTGTGCCGATAATATTCATTTTAAATTTTAATAATTTTTTGTGGTTATCTACCGGCTCAGGTTTGTCCAGTTTTTAGATTTTGATGTGTCAGAAAGTAGCCTGTGGATTTTTGTTCACTGAAAATAAGAAACAAAAAATAAGAAAAAAACTTGCAAAATAAAATTATATTTCGTTCTTATAGCTCAATTTCCTGTAGGACATTTTCACATTATGCCTAATTTAAAAGAGACGTTCAATATATGATATCTTACTTAGTAATTTTCCTCTAAAAATTAAAAAATGATCATAAATTATGTTACCTTGACGAAGACAACTAATATTAATATATTAATATTTACATACGAGGTGTGATAAAAAAAACGGAATTTTTCAAATTTCGTGAGTTACGTATGTTCAGTTTTCGCATTTTTGTCTGTTATGTTGATACACATGTCTGTTATACGAGTACATGTTGACAATATCAGCCATTTTGGATTGTCAGTTTGTTTTTGACAGATGAAAAGGTTGGTCGTGTTTTGGTGTGCTCTTCGATTTTTTACTATTCGAAAAAATGGATCAAAGAAACTGTAAATGTTGACTGTGGCGTTTGGCGAGTCTACTATAAGCAGAACACAAGTTCAATTGTGGTATAACCGGTTTAAGGAAGGCCAAGAAGATGTCAATGACAATGCTCGTCCTGGTCGCCCGAGCACGTCAACAACCGATGAAAACATTGAAGCAGTGAAGAAAATGATTTTGTTGGATAATCGTCGAATCACTATTAGAGAGGTTGCTCATGATGTTGGCATATCGTTCGGCTTATACCAAGCAATTTTTACGGATGTTTTAGGTATGAAACGTGCGGCAGCGAAGATTGTTCCAAAATTACTACATTTTGAGCAAAAACAACGTCGCATGAACATCGCTCAGGAGCTTTTGAACGTCGTCAATGACGACCAAGATTTCCTCAAAAATTTCATAACTGGTGACGAACAATGGGTGTATAGCTATGACATTGAAACCAAAGCCCAATCATCCCAACGGAAGCGTCCAGAAGAGCCAAGGCCGAAAAAAGCACGTCAAGTTCGGTCAAATGTGAAGGTTTTGCTTGCTGTTTTCTTGTCAACGTACGGTCAATAAGGAATACTACGTTGAAGTTATGCGCCGTTTGCGCGAAGCAATTCGTCAGAAACGCACAGATTTGCAGAAAAACCAATCATGGATTTTGCACCATGATAACGCACCAGTTCAGACATCGATGATTGTGCGTGAATTTTTGGTCAAAAACAAAACCGCAATCATGCCTCAACCACCGTATTTACCGAACTTGGCCCCGCTGACTTTTTCCTCTTCCCAAAACTGAAGACACTGATGAAAGGAAAGCGTTTTGCTACGATTGAGGAGATAAAAGAAAAATCGAAACAGGCTGTTGGCGATACCAAAAAGCGCGTTTTAGAAGTGTTTCGAGGATTAGAAGAAACGCTGGCACAAGTGTATTATATCTGAGGGGAACTACTTTAAAGGAAATAAAATTGAAATTGATAAATAAATAAATACTTTTTGAAAAAAAATTGAAAATAACGGTTATTTTGCGATCACACCTCGTATATTATATTTATAGTATTAAAAAAAACCAAAAGTGGTCGAGTTGTGAAATTTTGAACTCGCACTCGCATATGATTTAATAGTTTTTCGAATAATTTCTCAAGCCAATAGAAAAGTTAACTTCTAAATTCATATTAAGTCATTCTGAAGTCTGCTTTTACTCTCCTTACTTTAATTTGATGTGCAAAACAAATATGGGGTTAGTATTTAAACAATTTAATAACACAATTGGAAAATTTAAAAGCGTGTATCATCTTGCTTTATTTGATTATTGTTTCTGTTTTAATGTGTGTATTTTATATCCAAATTTGAAGTTTGTACGTGAAACAGCTGTCAACCCTCCCCACATTATTTTCGTTTATTTAATGTTTGCAGAAGAGTTAAGAAATTGTCGCTGTTTGAAGTTGAACTGTCTGTTTAAAAAAGACGAAATTAATACATAATTATATTAAAACACACGCTGTTCTAAATGCGAAATTATAGTATTGACTGAAGCGTTTTTTTGTTTAAATCGAAATCTTATCATTTGATGGATGTAGAAAGCATTATTGTGGACTGGCGTCGTGTTTAATGTCACTTCATTTCAATTTAAGTTATGTTGTGATGAACTATCAAAGCGAAATGCTGTTATTTAACAGATTTCGTATACATCCGTCTTTTAAATTTACTTCAGAGGTAAGCAAATTCAACATCTAATTTTTACTTAATAGAATGAAAGTTGTTACAATTTATGTAGGAGCTAGGATTCCCTTTGCGATGTCTGGTCTTACTTTATACTGAAATTTTTGTGATACGCAAAAGAAAATCGAACTAAAAAATAAACAATTTGAATAGTTTCGCATTGGTACTGATATCTTTTTCTAATACTTAACAAGCGATATCTGAAAATTGTAAAAAATAAAGAGAAATATTCTTCTTCTGTCCCGTAAATTGAAAAATTCCCATATTTTTTTTTTTAATTTAAAGTTATGTCTGCTTCAAAGCCAATCGCCAGCATGTTTCATTCGTCGACTAGTCTTGAAGGGAGCAAAATATGTAGAATTTTTTTTTATTTAATAATTTTCTTCAACAGAGATTAGACGCAAATCCTTGAGCTGCGTTTCGAAAATTAGTATTCTTAGATATTTGTGTAGAAAGAAGTATTCTTCTTTCTTCGAAAATTACAAGGTTGAAACAGTGTTTGTGTGTGTGTTTTTATAACGATATCAAGTTATGTTTGAACAATTTTGTATGGAATCGGATGTTTTCCGATTTTTTGATGGATACTATAAGAAATATTTTTACACAATCATCGATTTTCGGGAAAACGAAATGCATAATCACAGAATAGAAAAATGTGTAATATTCCCTACGGTGTTGCCAGATCTTGATGATAAAAATTTTTCCGAAAGAAAGCTGAAATAAGCTGAAAAAAGCAAATCCAGAAAAAATTTAACTTTTGTAAGAAAATTGTTCCAAATTCTTTTGACTGAGCTACATTAATATTTATTGAGTTTTTTTAGATTGACACTTAAGAAGTGAAATATTTGTTCATGTTTTGAGTACAGGGTATCCGTCGGGAAGGTATACTATTGTGTTTTGCCGCCATTTTGGTAAACATTAGTCTTGACGGTTCATATTTGGCAGTCGTGAAGTAGAGACGTGGCAAATTTATATGCAAAAATATTCGATAAACCAACGTGTTTTAATCGTTAAAACATTTTATCAAAATCAATCATCGATTACTGTGACGATGAGAAAGTTGGCTGAATTTTTTGGGAGAAACAACGTGCCAACAAGACGCACTATTTATCGTGTAGTGAATGATTTCGAAAAAAGAGGCTCTGTAGCTCGTAGGGCCAAACATGGAACACAACGTACTGCAAGATCGGCTGAAAACATTACTGCTTCTCGAGAATGTGTTCAAAACAATCCATCAACCTCAATTCGATGCCGTGCTCTGGAGCTTGTTCTTCAAAGAACAACTTTGGCCACAATTTTCCACAAAGATTTGCGATTGTTTCCATCTAAGATTGAGTTGAAACAAGAGCTTCTTCCACAATACTAATTACGCCGCCGTATATATGCCAATAGAATGTTACAGCTCGCGCATGACAACCCCGCTTTTCATGAAAAAATCATAATGAGCGACGTGGTACATTTTTATTTGAGTGGTTATGTGAATAAACAGAATAGTCGGTTCTGGGCAATGGAAAACCCTCAAATTTTTCATCAGTCACCTTTGCATCCGTTAAAAGTGACAGTCTGTTCTGCAATTTGGTCAGGAAAAATCATTGAAATTCTTTGAAATTGAAAACGGCGTAACGGTAACTGTCAATGACGAGCGATATCGCGATATGATTGAAAACTTTTTAACGCCACAACTGCATGCTTTGGGCTTGATTAACATGTGGTATCAACAAGATGGTACCACATCGCATACAGCCAGGATTACAATGGAATTACTGCAAGACCTTCTTCCACAACAAGTTATTTCAAGAAATGGTGATGTTGATTGGCCTCCACGGTCACCTGATTTGAATGCTTCGGACTTCTTTTCGTGGGGATATCTGAAAAGCAAGGTTTATGCAAACACACCAGAAACGCTTGAGCAACTCAAACAAAATATTCGTGATGAAGTTGATGAAATACCGGGTGAAATGAAAAATGTGCTCATTTGTGAGGCTAATCTGATATTGTATTCCATACATAATTGCCGACATCAAATAAAACATTTATCAATGTAAGATCCATTCTCTTTCATTTAATCGAAAATTATAAACAAACAAAGTAGTATACCTTCCGGACTGACACCCTGTACTTGCTGGATAGGATATATATTTCGAGATATATAATTTAATTCACGAATTCATAAGAATTATAAACTGTGGAATTTTTATCTCATCAACATCATTTTCTTTATTTATTGCTATTAGATCCAATTGCTTTAGAATACAATTTAAAACTTCTTATTATTATCCAAAATGCTAATATTAATAATATGGCCAGAGACAATACGCGCAACTATATATTTTTAATAAATTTTTGAAGATCCAAACAATATTGTAATATTTGTGAAACAATTTTATTTCTGTAAAAGTAAAAAAAAAAAATCAAAATTATATTCTGATTCGTCTCAGATCAAACATTTTCTACCCTTAGTGATGGGAATTTTTGATCAGAATTATTGCGGTTACAAGCAGTTGTACACGTGGGAATAAAGGTAATATTAAAAACAGTAAAAACCCCAGTGAAAATGACTGTTTTACTTAGCACAGCAAATAAAAAACTTCAAGTGAGGATGTGTATTTTTCCAGACAACTATGGATCATCAAACTTTATACTAGATTCGATTATGTATGAGTTCTAAATTACGTCCAAGGTGAAATCTACTAAATTCCTAAGCAAATCTGAATTCAAAATGTAACTTTGCCTCAAAATACCTTTCAGATTGTGCAAAGTTTTGACCTATTTCCACTCCTAAAGATGACAACAACTTTAAAACTAATATTTTGAAGCTACATGCAATTATAGAGTTTTGAGATTCTTTAATCCATCTTTTCAACGCTGCAGGAATTTGTCGTTGTCACATAGTTTCCCCGTTAAGTTAAGTGACACTATAACTATTTTTAGTGGAAAATACGACCTATTTTAGGTTTTCTATATGCTAAAAAATGGAGCGAAAAAACCCAAAAAATAATCTTAGATATTCATGAGAAAAAAGACTAAATCCAAATTTTGCCCGCTAAACAGGTTGAAAGAAATCTAAATTTAGCGGGGGAAAATGTAAAGTGGCAACACTGTTTATATATGAGACACAAACAACTGTATAACGTAACGTATACGCTCCAAAGACTTTTTCATCGCTGACGAAAATGTTGTTCGATTGAAAGACCACATTTAAATCACCACTTTTGTAGTAAACTTTTACTATTTTTACGTGTTCTTTGGTTGTTAAACGATCCATATTCGTAAATGGCGAACCTTTCACTAAATAAATAACACTTCAGCTGACAGATATCTAACAGCTGATAGCCTTGCCAGACCGGCGGTTTTGAAACTACTAAATAAACTTGTTTTCGGACAACGCAATTAGAAATAAAACCCACAACTTCTAAACATTTTATATAATCGGAAATTTTTGAAATGCACCAAAGTTGAAATCATTTCGTGACCTTCCCAATAAATTGTTCTAGGAAAATGCTACGCCACAAGAATTGCCAATTCTTCTTTTGCCCTTAAATTGCAATGGCATAAATTCTCATGCAGTTTAATTTTGTATTTCTTAGGTCCCAAAGTTAAACTTGGAAACAAACCTAATTCACAGTTTTGTTAAACTAAACATTTAATTTGTTTTGGAAAAATGTGTTCTTCTGCCATTGTTGTATTCAAGTTGTTGTTGCCATTGTGTTCCATAGCTCGTGTCCGATATTTGTGCACTCAGGTTGATATGTATTGCTGTTGTTTTTTGTTGTTATCATCACCATTGTTGTTGTTGTTGTTGTTGTTGGTTAAATTGTGTATTTAGGGTTTCTGGGTTACTGGTTGTTAATGTAGTTGCCGCCTGCCACTGCCACTTCGGAAGTCACCAAAAAACAAAAATGTCTTCTAAACGTTTCCATGCATAACAATAGAACCTTTTGTATTATCATTCTTGTTGCCACAGCCAAAACATAGAAAAAAACGAAACAAAAATACATATATATGTGTGTGTATGTGTGTGTGTGTGTTTTACATTGCTGTACCATTGTTATGCAATCGTAATTGTTTAAGAAACATTTGTCATTTGTTTAAGGTCGTCCGACTTGGAAAACTGTAGTAATAGTTTTGTGCGTTTGAAAACAGAATTTTTCGTTTAATTTTTTTCGCTGTGTCGTTTCTTTCATCCCATGCCCTCAAAATGTGTTGTCATGTAATTTATCAAATAGTTGGTGGCACTAACTGTGAGCGCAAGTACCCTACAGATGGCCAAAAAGGCAAGAAGAGGTCACGAAAGTGTGAAAAAATCATTTCACCTGAATACCAAATAGACTATAATTTAAAAATCCTTAAATTTTTAGCAATAAACCATTAAAAATTACACATTTAATACGACGGGAAGTACAGGGTGGCGCAATAGAACGTACATATTTAAAAAAATAGATTAAAAAATAAATACAAAAGGTATGGTTAAAATAAATCTAAGGCATTGTAGAGTAATAAATGGAGTTTATTTTTTAAAAATAACATCATCTAAATGGTGACCCTCCCCAACGACGGCACTCCTCTAACCGCAAACGAAAATTATTGAAAACTTTCTTCAGTAATACTGGTGTAATGGCTGCCATTTCACCACGGATATTCTCCTTGAGCTGAACGATGTTTCTTGGATTATTACTGTAGACTTTGTGTTTGAGGTATCCCCACAAAAAAAAGTCAAGAGGCGTCAAATCTGGGCTACTTGGGGGCCATGGAATATCACCTCTTTTCGAAATCAGTCTGCCAGGGAACATCTGCTTCACCACCGCCACGGAGCCGTTTGATGTGTGACATGTAGCTCCATCTTGTTGGAACCAAGTTCTGGAATTCACTATTCTTGAACTTTCAATTTCTGGAGCCAAAAATCCGTCCAACATCTCAACATAGCGTTCCGTATTAACCGTGACGTTTTGGCACCGCGCATTTTCGAAGAAAAAAGGACCAATTATTCCTCTGCCAGAGATTGCTGCCCATACTGTCACTTTAGGACTATGCAATGGTTTCTGGTGTTTGATTTTGCGATTTTCTCTGTTCCAGTAACGACAATTTTGACGGTTTACGAACCCACTCATAAGGAAATGAGCCTCGTCAGAGAAAAGGATATTGTCAAAATTGGAAAATCGATTAAGCATTTCATTAGCAAATGCGAGCCTTGCTATGAAGTCAGACTCTTTCAATTCTTGTGTTAATTGCAGCTTATAAGGATGCAGTTTAAGATCCAATGTTAAAATTCTTTGCAAACTTCGTCGCGATAATTGTAAGACAGACGATCTCTTGCGAGTCGAAATTTGTGGATTTCCTCGTACTGACTCCATAACTCTCTCAACATTGTCTTCGATCCTAGATGTTCTTAGGCGACCATTTGCTTGTGGTTTAAATGTTGGACCGGTCTCTTCAAAACGTTTTACCCATATTTTAATTAAATTAGCACTCGGAGCTTCACTAATTCGCCGTAGTCCATATTCAGCACAATATAGTCGCCTAGTAGCAATATATGAACGAGAGTTCTCGTAAAATGCGCTCACGCAAAATACGCGACGCTTCCCGTCGAAGTGATTCATAGCGACTAAAACTCCATGAGCCAACCCAACGATGTAGGCGCCCCCCCGCCCGCGCCTTTTCTACCCCGCAAGAAAAGATGATGCAATATGCACGTTCTATTGCGCCACCCTGTATCTTATCAAAGAAGAAATCGTTATTTTTAAGAATTTACATACATTCATAATGAATATTTTAAGAGAAGAATTGAAAGAATCAATTATCAAATTATAGATTTTTATAATTTAGCATCACTTAACCAAATTAAACTTTTTTTTTTGACAATTTTATTGATTTATTGTCACGTTACATACTCTCTGCTTCATTTCACGATAACTCGCTTTCATTAAAGGGAATTCAAGTTTCGATATGAAAAATGCAGTTGCACAATTTGACTGCTAAATGCACAATTTAACACTCCAATAATGATATTACGTTTTTATGGCGAAACAATTTTTGAAACACAGTTTTTTCTTTAAACTGGTTACTTGCAATATCTAATAACTGCCAGCAAACATTTCTTTCTAATTAACAGAAGAAATGTAAAAACCAATACAGAGATTTGGGTGATCTCTACTGATTTATACACACCTTCGCCTAACGTCCTTTTACGTTGGTGCAACAGAATGAATTGTGTCAGCAGGGGGGCGATAAATTACAAACTCTTATCGAATAATACCCTGAACTAAAACAATATGAAAGGAGCAAAATTATAACTTTTTAAAGTTCATTGTTTAGAAAATATAAAAAACCACTAATTTCTGCTAAATCGGCCAATTTGTACACGTAGTACTGGTTTCCAACCTCGAATTTGTGAAACATTTATTTTAGTGTCGTATTCAACTCGTAGAATTGAATCGTTTTGTATTACAATTTTATATTAAAAACATATTACAATTCATTAAAAATAACGTGCGAACGATGAAATGATTAGTCGATTAATAAATATTCTTATTAAATAACTAATTGGTTAATGGATTATTCATTTTGTGATTAGTCGATTGAACGTTATTTTGATTATTCAAAATTTGATTAGTTAAAACTGGAATCATTGGATATTTCATATTTTGTGCACACTCAAAACTTTTTTTTTACATTAGAATGCTATTTCTTAAACACTTCTTTCTTATTATTACCCTACACAGACTATTTGAAGTTTGAATAAAGTGGTGAAATGCAATTAATCACATTTCAAATTAATTAGGTTTGATTTTCCAAGTCTGAATTCAGAACTTAATTCCATTAACTTGGCTAGTAGCAGCTTTCGGTTGTTTACTATCAATATTTGTGACGAATTTCAATTCTGGGGCGGTTAAAACAAACATTATTTGGGTAATTAAAAAAAAACAATTCACAAGAGGTTTTTAATGAAAATTGGAGCGTTCATTTCAGCAAATTCAAGTTAGAACATTTTTAAAATGGCCTTTTCTTAAAAAAAAATCGAACTTCCATACGAGTACTTTTGAATCTAAATAGTTAAATTATTTTTTAATAGTACTGTGGAACAATGATTATAGAAATGTTCTACAAATACCGAATCTGGTTCTCAAAATTTTCCAGCATGCCACATTTCTAAGTTATTTGAATTTAAAATTATCAGAATTTAAGTCTTGAATATTATCCCCGCTTCCTACATTTTCAACGTGTAGCACTAGATTGATGCGTTAATGTCACTTTTGTTAAGAATGTGATGGAAAAATTTACTGAAATGCTTCATTATCAAATTTTCTTTACGTAATATCTCGTAAACTAAAAGAGTTTCAGAAAATCTAATATCATTTTTGTTCTCCCAGTTTCAATTTATTTGGAATTGTGTCGCATTTCACGTTTTGGTAGACATGGAGGAAATTCTTATTCCAACAATTCAATTTCAACAGCAAATATCTGAAAAATGTGACGCTGTGGAAAAATGTGTAAATCGGATTCGTTTGCTAGAGCACAAAATATGTGCATGTCATAAGTTTTGATTCGAAAGAGTTACCCTTGATTTATATGTTAGTGTATTTATATCATAAAAAAATATGAATTGGCTATATGTTATTCACTTAAAAAATAAATGAATTTAAAATTTTTTTAAAAATTTCTAAATTTTATTTACATTCTATACCTTTCCTCGAGGGCTTAAGATAAATATTATTTGATAAATATTTTAACGCCAAAAATTTAACAACCAAATAGGCACGGAGTGTCTTTGACGAACTGTGTTTCATGGCTTATTAAGTCGATTGAGCGATCTCCACCTATCGGTCTGACTGGTAGACACGAGAACTGCCGTAAATCTTGTTTGTGAAACTTCTTAAAACTTGGCACAACCTAATGCCTTGCCAGATCGTAGTCAGATAAATATATATAATATAATATGTAAATAGGCTATAATGTCATCCCTTTCTTGTACTTTCCATTTGAATTGACCGATTTTTCTAGATTCGATTTTTCTCCCGTAGCTCCTAGTTCGCAGGCTGCAGCAACATAAATTTATGTTTATTGTCTTAATTTATAATAGTTGCTAACGCTTGAGAAAATTCGTCCGATTAACCCCGTCTCTTCTGTTACATTTCATAGAAATGACCGATTTAACCAATGCCTTCTTAGCGTCATATCTTTAATACAGTTGCATTAGTTAAACTTAGTACATGTTAAGGGTTTGTTAAAGTAGTGTCTTAGAGTGAAACTGTACCGTATTGTCGCACCTTTTTCCCCATAAAAATTGAACGATTTTCGGTAATTAAATTTTTGTATAACTAATTTTTAATTCGTAGACAGCAGCAATTGTATTAACTGTCCAATAAAAGTTAAGAAAAATTGACTAAGCAACCACGCCCTTTCTGGTATCTTTCAGTCAAATGACCGACCTTCCAAAATAAATTTTTCTATAACAAAGCAGATACTTTGATTCGAGAACTTGAAACGAAAATATAATTTTGTGTAGTTTCGTTTCTTAATCTGAATTGGAACAAATTTAGTTTCGTTTCTTGTCAGAGGAAAATGCCTGGTGTCAAATTGTCTTATTTGAGAGAAACTGATTAAGAGGTACCTTTCTGATACCTCCCAGTAAAATTACCGATCTCCCAAATTTAATTGTTCCCCATATTTCCTAATTAGTAGTAAGTTATTTCAATTGTTTTATTCTATAGAGTTTGAATAAAATCGAAAAAAATCGGACGATTAACCATATCCCTTCTGGCACCCTTCCATATCAATGACCTCTTTAACCCTCATGTTGATTCAATCATATCTTTCATTCAATTGCGTTAATTGATATGGACGATTAACCATGTCCCTTCTGTCACCCCTCTATACCAATGACCGCTTTAACCCGCATGTTGATCCAGTCATATCTTTCATTCAATTGCACAAAATGAAGGCAAATTTTTTTACATTTCAAACGTTTGCTATTATACAGTCTGAGAATGAAAATAGACTGAGTTGCCACGCCACTTTTGGAAACTCCCATACAAATTGTGCGATTTTCTGAAAATCAATTTGTCCTTTTTAATTTCTAATTAGTAAGCTGTAGTAAACTACATTTAGTCTATTATACTGATTTATACTGTTTGGCTAAATTTAGGAAATTCGATCAAGTAGCCACAGCTCTTGTAGTTCCCCTCATACATACAATGCATCGTATTTGTTTTTAAGTCGTTGCAGTGAATTCAATCAAATTTGGCACACAGTATGCTTTTGATAAACTTAGCTTTGGTTCTGAAAATGGACGACATTGCAACTCTCATTGCCATTCAGGTATATCCCATACAAATTGGCTGATTTATCGAAATTTGATTCGTAAATTTCATTACATTATAATATTTGGCAAATTATGAAAAATCGACTAGATAACGACGCCCTTATGAATTACCTTGCTTTGTAAAATATCTACATTTTCTATATAATTTCTAAGCGAAGCACAATAAATATAATAATAACATAAATATAATATAATATTGATAATTTTATTGCGCGTTAATTTAGATTATTTGTCGACAAGAATCTTGCGATGTATCATCCCCTTCTGGCACTCCATACAGATTTGCACTATTTCAAAAAGACGTTGAGTGAAAGTATATTTAAGTCAGTTCACCTGGCTGAAATTTCTATATTGGTTTTTGCTCAAATGTGCAAAAATTTGCCGACTTGACGTATAGATGGTGCTAGTAGTTTGAAAACAATTATTTTGGTGATTGGTCACCGTTATGTAATTCAATATTCCTATTTGAAAAGTCTTAGTCCAACCAATATTAAAGCGGAGCTAGATTCTACTCTGGGGTGGTCTGCTCGTTCGTTTACGATTGCGAAATATTGGGTACCAGAGTTTAAACTAAGCCTTACAAGCTTCCAACACGAAAACCGTAGTGGTCGACCAATTGAAGTGTCCACGCCAGACACGAAGAGGGTTCCATCAGCAGGCAAGGTCATGGCGCCTGACGTGAAGACGGTTCCATCTGCAGGCAAGCTCATGGCGTCTGTTTTTTGGGGTGCGCATGGGATTATTTTTATTGATTATCTTCAGAAAGGAAAAACCATCACCCAATATTATGCTAATTTACTGCAGCGTTTAGGTGATGAAATTTTGAAAAAAGACTGTTTTTGGCGAAAAAGAAAGTGTTGTTTCATTAAGACAATGCTCCAGTTCAGACATCCACTACTGCGATGCCCAAAATTAACGAATTAAAGCTGGAATTCCTTCACCACGCACCCTATTCGCCAGAGTTAGCCCCCTCGGAATATGTTCTTTTTCCAAACTTGAAAAAATGGGTCGGTGGTAAAAGATGGAGTCTGTAGTTGATGGCTATTTTAAGGAGTTTGACAGTTCTTACTATAAATAGGATACACTTAGAAGCTATTGAATATCGCTGGAATTCAGATTATGTTGAAAAATAAAGAAAGTTGTTCTCAACTTTTTTATGTCTTCTTCGTTAGGTCGGCTAGTATTGGTACCGGCCTCGTACATTTAATTATCACACGTTTATGCATTTATGCATATCATACGAATGAATTATGTGTAGCAGAGTAAAAGGGCATCATTGTAAAAAGTCAGGGATCTTCACGAAGATTCAGTTCGTTTTTGATATTGCAAATTTATTGGAAGTACTTTAGAAATATGTTTCTGATTCATATTCGTAACAAGAACTCACAATTTCGTTTCTTATTCTGAATCAGAACTGAAAACAAATATAGTTTCGTCTCTTGACAGAGGAAAAGGACTGATGTCAAAGTGCGAAAAGTAAAAATGGTTCAAAGAATTTATTTTCAGAATTTGCTACATCAGGCCTTCAGAATTCAGATTTTTTTAATTGAAAAATAAATACGAATGAAATATTTGTATATATTTTCATAAACTGAATTAGAATCAGAATTGTTTGTAATTTCGTTTTGGATATGAATGAAACAGAAACAAAATGCAATAGAATTTTAATTCTATTTCTGGAATTAGAATAAAAATCTTGTATATTTTTGATGAAATCAAAACTATTTGCTGACTTGATTTTGTTCCCGTGACAATTCTTGTTTGATTTTAAGTTATGTAAAATATCCAACAAAAATCTGAAAACAGTTCTTTCTTTTCATAACCTGTTCACCATTTCAATACCTTCATATCTTGATAGCTTTATCAAATTCGTTCAATATTCATGCAATCGTTTATTATGAGGAACCTTCATGGAAGTTTTTCATCTTCGTCAACATATCTTTTAGCCGTTTGTTTTCAATTCTTTCCCAAAATTATTCTTTTTTTTTTTGGAAACTATAGCGCAAGACAATGCTATCGTTACTCAGAAAATATATGTGAAAATGTAAAAGAGAAAAAAAAAACAAGAAAAATTAATGCTACAAGTAGTTAACAGACTACCAAACTTCATGAAATATCATAAAAATAATAGCAGTGTTAATGAGAATATTGAGGATTCTGAATGTATGTAAGCAGGTACGTAAATGAAGCATGAAATACTCGTATTTGCTGGTTATTTTTCTTTAACAAATTCAAATTTTAGTTTAAATGAATCTGTCATGAGAAGAATTCACATCGGCGGATGCTCTGAAGAGTGGTATGAAAAACAGCAGCGGAAATTTCAAATTGCATCGAATGCAGTGTCATTATTTTTGCTGTTGTACTTATCCATTGTTGGTTGGTTTCCGCAGTTAACCTTATTATTGTCTGAAGATTTGCGAGCCGACATTAACGTGTGGAGATATAATATCAAGATCACAAAACCTTTAGTTAAAGTTTAAGATCAATCGTGATAGGGTGCAACCAAAAAAAAAAAAATATTTATGTTCAATTTTTTCTAAATAATTATGCTATAGAAATAAGAAATAATTTGTAGATTTCTGGATCCCTTTTGTGTTAGTTTTGATCCATCCGTAGAACACCATCCGTCTGCGCGATTGCTGCATTATCATGAGTACGATTACGATCACGTCGACGTAAGCTCAGGATTCGTACGACACCGATACTCTTCTCTAACAATGATAGGTTCATATTTTTTGCGAAGTATATTTCTCTTGTCATTACAAGAGAGATAGAAATAGTGCCTGCTGCAGCTGGATTTTTGTCATTAATTCAACTACATAATTATTTCATGATAACACCTATTCTCATTTTAAGGCACCAATTATATATTAATTTACTAATCCAAAGTTATTATTTTCAACGCTCATACGGCGTCTCAGTTCTTGAGAAGACTGCAGTAACATTTGCCTTTTTTGCTTAATGTTTTCTATATCATCTGGCAGTCGCGTTTGCTCTCAAATATTATATCTCTTTTCTGTTAGTTACGATCCATCCGTAGAACACCATCCACCTATGATATTAGGCATTATTATGAGTTTGATCACGGTCATGTCGACGTAAGCCCATGATTCATACGACGCCGATACTCTCCGCTAACAGTGATGGTTTTTTTTTGCGAAGTATATTTCTCTTATCATTACAAAGGATTCTGTGCCATAATACAAGAGAGATAGAAATAGTGTCTGATAGTGTGCTTTTTGTTCGTGGATGAAAGTTTTTGTTATTAATTTACCTAATTAGTTCATGATAATACCTATTCTCATTGTAAGGCAACAATTATATATTAATTTACTAATCCAAAGTTATTATTTTCAACGTTCACACGGCGTCTCAATTATAGAGAAGGCTGCAGCAACATTTCACAGTTTTTGCTTAATGTTTTCTATATCATTAGTCAGTCGCGTTCGCTCTCAAATATCATGTCCATCTGAGCGTTGAAGAGATCGCATGATATGATGCCGTCCTTTATATAGCTTTGATGATTTAGCAAGAATGTTGTCTATCTTCACTGCAAACTTTGTACTGGCAGCCAAAGATACTTCAGTTTCGTAGAAATACCAAACTCTGTTATGATTCAAACAATTTTTACGGTATCCGATACCGGAAGGACGCTTTATTGTAGGCTTAAAGATGGCAAATGATTTCATACAATTTCTACCATATCCAATATTGGAAGGCCGCTTTATTATTGGCTTAAAGATGGCATATGCCGATTTATCTCAGGAATTGCTGTAGTAGGAATATCTGATCAGTTGACGAGTTACCAGGTCCAAAGCCACCCTGACAAGGTGCGATAGAACATAATGTTTTCGATAGGACCTGATGTCACAGATAAGGGGAAATTGGGTCAAACAGAGCAGGATTTTTCGTTTTATATAGTTTCGATAGAACCTTATATGCGATGGGTAAAAGGTTGATCGCACAATAACTAGTCAATACATTTCGATCGCTTTTTCACATAGGAAATGAATGGAATCAGATCGCGATTCCATTTACTGTTGATGTTTTCGTTTAGGAAAATCACGTTCAGAAATTCTCATTACCAGCACGCACATCGGCGTGCGCACTATTGTTGATCTTACACCAAGTTATTACTTACCATACAGACCTCAGGGCAATAAATGCAGTCGTTAGTAACAGGCATGACTTTCTTACTTGTCCTTAATTCCAGAATTAAAAACTTGCAAAACTATATTTTATACACTTGCAGTACATTCTGCTTATCCATATTCAGATTTTCGCTATTGTCCTTATAGAAGGTGAATATCGGTCATAATCTTCATTTCCGAACCTCCTATCCTACTCCTTCTGTTATTTCCACAATCATTTGTTTCGTTCACAAATTCGGTATCCCTCCTTTATATCCCCTTCATAGTTAGTGGGCTTTCACAGCTCACGTTACAATCGACTGCATCGTCATAATCCTTATCGTCCTCACATACTATGCTATCATTTTTATCGCTCCCATTTTACATACTTAAGTTCGACTTTTACGGAATTTGTCATCGAATGTTCAATATTTTGCTGCTGTGTGATAATGAGCACCATCATGCTGTGTGGTATCTGGAATATTGAGCTTAAGTTAGCTGGCATATTAATCGTCGTTTTGTAAACATTTGCCGAAATCCCCCAACAACACATTAGTCTTAGAATCTGCTCGTCCTGAGGGAAATTACTAAAATCTTATTGTCGCATAAACATACGTATGCTTCAAACAAATATTCGTTGGAAGTTTCGAATATTCAAATTCATCACTTAAAATAACTGCTTTTAGTTGTAATCTGCTTATCGTAAAACATCGATAATCTCCTGCAATTTACATCAATTATTTGAACTGAAATCTGCACAGCGAAATAACTAAATCGCAAATTGACAGTTGCATTTTCTGGTAAATTAAAGCAAATCCATGTGATGATTTCCGCCGTCAAGGAAAGGGGGAGGCTGCGTCCATTTCCTTGCACCAAAGAAACACAGAAGGAGACAGATTGAAACAGATGGACCTGTTGCATCGTTGCCAAATCACCGCAAAATCATTGCAAACACTTTAATCCTTAAGACTATCAATTGCAGTCGCTAGAAATGGAAGAAAGTCAAATGATGAACGACGGACCACGAATGGACAGACAGACAAATGAACGGTATTCATTCATCATAATTTTCACAACTCTTTAATTTTTCACTTTTATTTTATGCAAAAAAGAAAAAAAGAAGAAGGAGGAAAATCATAAATATAAAATCTGCTGCTGGCAATGATGATGATGATGATGATGATGACAACAAATATCATCATAGCCGTTTTGCTGTGGATGATGATGACAAAAACTGTATGGAAAATCTAAGCCAAAAAATGGAGCCACTCATTGAATTTGCCGCTGTAACCGCTTCGATCGCAGTGGGGTAATAAGAGTGATTTAGCGTAATTTTCACTTTATTACCGTTACTGCCAATAATAATGGGC
This sequence comes from Philornis downsi, assembly GCA_019455685.1. NCBI lineage: Eukaryota > Metazoa > Arthropoda > Insecta > Diptera > Muscidae > Philornis > Philornis downsi. The sequence goes on from JAHXMU010000025.1 coordinate 960,528, forward strand.
TTGCAACACTTTTACACATAACCCAAATCGTTGACGATTATCACGATGATAATGACGCCACAAAAACCAAATCTCTCCACTTTACATTTGACCCCCACAAGTTGAAGGGCAACATTGTTCGGGTAAGCGCTGCAGCTCCGCGGTGGGCAAACTCCGCTTTGAGTTTTGTTAAACCAAAACCATTGGAGTGACAATTGTCATCATAACTCGGATAATTATTTTACGAAGCAAAAACCTCTACATTAAGAGGTTTAAGCGGAATCACTAAAAAAAACATGGCTAAAGAAAATGAAAATCATTTTCCCTCTTCTGGGCAATCTGTGGCGGCCGGTGGCGGATGGTGGACGACGATGATGATGATAACTGATGCCACACAATGAGTGAACTCGTTTCGACTTTGCGTCGCTTTTTCACTTCTGGTTGGCTGGAATAAAATTAAATTTCAGTTTTTTGTTTATAGATGATTTCTGCTACAGTTTTCCTCGGTTTGTTGCGGTGGCTGACTGTTGTTGTTCATCTTTATGGTAAATGTTGTTTGGTTCATTTGTCCACCACCATCATCGTTGGTAATGATGATTTTTGTGGCTGACTTTGTTGTGGCTCTTTTTGCTTGATTTGCTTCATGTGGATAACTGGATGGTTGCTGGCGGCTGCGGCTGCTGTTGCTGCTGGGATTATTGCTGTTATTATTATTTTTAGTCTTCTTGACAAAACACTGTTTACTACGTAATCAAAATTGGACGAACATGCATATGGATGCACGGACAGCGAGACGGACAGCTGAGGCGACGACTTTATGCCTAACAATGCAGTTGTTAATGCTTATGATGAAAAAGTAGCAACAATAACAGCAATAGTAGATGGAAAGCCAAAAGGAAAGCAGATCATAGTTGTCGCATTTATTGTTTCTTTTCAAGTGTTACGAGGGCGTTATGAGTATTATTCATTTCAGAATATTTTGAACACCTTATTTGTACAAACTAGACAGTGCCATGAAAGTTTTGGCGTATTGTTATTAACATACAATTGGTGGTTTCCAGAGTACAGCCAATGTATTGCAGAGAGTGCACCTGCAGTCTATTAAAGGATGAATATATAGCAGAGGGATAAAGCTATTTTCAACTAATATTTGAATATTTAAGATATTTGAAACACCGAAAATAAAGTGAAGGATTTTTAGGGAAGCTTTTCTAAAGAAAGCTTCCGCCCTAGAAGCAAAGGAAGCTTTTCCAATATACCAAAAGTTATTAAGAGCACTTTTTTCGAAGTTAATGAAGCCTTAACATTTCTGAAAGAGTCTAGTTTTATTCAACAAATTTGGGTGGTAACTTTTGTTACGTATATAACGTTACTAAAGTTTATACGTACAACTTAAAAGTACTGGAAAGAATTCGCAAAAAAAGTAAATTTCTTTTGAAGATTTTATATTTCGTCTTTCTTTGCTAGGAAATTGTAATGATTCAGTTTGTTTTTTCGATTGTTTTAATTAATTTTTGAATAATTAAGATATTTGGAACATCGAAAATAAAGTGAAGGATTCTTAGGGAAATACTTTATCTTTGCTTCTAAAAAAGCTTGTGCCCTAGAGGCAAAGAAAGCTTTTTCGATTTACAAAAAGTTATTAAGAGCATTTTCGGCGGACTTAATGAAAAGTTAACATTTTTGAGAGTCTATTTTTATTCAATAATTTTTTTTGGTATCTTCTATGACGTACACATATGGTCAAAACAATAAGTACACCCTATATTTGTGTTTAAAGGCTCGTAGAAGAAAATTTATTTAAATTAAAAGAAAAAACAAATACTAACTTCTTTTGTTATAACATTAGAAATAAAATAAATACTAAAACAATAACAAAAAACAAAAATTAAATACAGTATTTTTCAAAAAGTAAGAAATTAATCAAAAATCATTGGACAAAATAATAAGTACATTTAGTTAAAATAAGCAAAAAAGTAAAAGAATCATGTTTTTTTCTACTAAATTGGCTGAGTTTCGTTAAAAGCCGGTATATCCACCTTTAACTTCAATTATTTGGTTGACTCTTTTTGACATGCTGGCAATAAGCTTTCTGCAGGTTTCTACTGGTATTTTATACCAAGTTTTTTTTTAACAAAATTCTATAACTGATCCTTATTTTTAAAAACCTCCTTCTCAATTCGTTGTTTCAACTTTCCCCAAAGATTTTCGATTGTATTTAAGTCCGGAGATTGACTTGGCCAGTCAAGAAGGGCAACATTATTATCTTGGAACCAATCCTTTACTAACTTAGAAGTATGCTTCGGATCGTTATTCTGCTGGAATGCCCATCTAAGAGGCATACTTTCCACAGCATAGTTCAATATCGTATTTTCCAAGATATCTTTGTAGTGGAATCTGGTCATAGTGTCGGTAATTCGACACCACGAGAAACAATCCCAGACCATAATATTACTGCCCCTGTGCTTGGCCGTCTTCTTTGTAAAGCGAACATGGAATTCTTTACCCTTAGGCCGTCGAATATTCCGGGCACAGTCGTTTCCAAACACATTAATTTTTGTTTCATCGCTCCACAAAATGTTTTGCCATTTTTTTCCATCGTCTCCTCCGGATTGGAATGGAATGACTTCTTGCAAACATCAATCTAGCCTTTCAATTTTTTTGTTTAAGCAAAGGAGCTCTTCTGGCTATCCGTCCTGGTAAATGTACTTTTTGTAGTCTACGACGAATCGTTCGCGATGAAATTACATTTCCAATTTCTGCTGAAATCGCTCTTGAAGACACAAACGGGTCCTTCTTTGCAAGTGTTACAATACGGATGTCAGTTGTTTTTGAAGTTTTTTTTTGCCTTCCGCGAGTTTCGAGGGGCTTTTTAGGCTTTTGTAACATTTTGTACAAAAAATGGTGGGCGATTCATAGTTTCTGCTATACAACGAAGACTTTCGCCACTTTCTCTTGGTCTTGATGCTTCTGACATTTTCGACCCATGGTTGATTTTTTTACTACATATTTTGTTATGAATAAAGATAAACAACAGTAAAATAACTGGTCTTTCCAAAAAGACTACAGCAGACTGCGAAAATATTAAAGAGTTAAGCAATTTATTTATTATTTTGACCAAATACTGAAATCACGCCTGAACAAAACTAACTCACAATGAAAACAACGGGGAAGCCCCAGTTTTGTTTTTACTTTTAAAGGCATTACCATATTAAAGTTATTTATATGAAAAAGAATTGCCATGTTTACTTTCCGTTAAACTAACTAAAATTAAACATAAAGCAAAAATAAGCAGGTGTACTTATTTTTTCCACCATATGTGTATATAGGTATATGTATATGTTATTAGAGTTCATACGTACACCTTGAAAGCATTGGAAAAAGTTATACAGAAAGTACATCCGTATTGAAGACTTTATATTAAATCCATCGTCTTTAGGCAGGCCAATGAGTTACTAAGAAATCCTAATGATCCATTTCTTTTCGGTTGGTTTATCTTTAATTCTTAACATAGTATATTTTCAACATTCTGTATTTGTTTCAACGCCTCTCTAGTTTTTTTAAGCCGTGCGAAAACCGTGAAAGCACTCTTTTCTCATATGTAAATTTTCCATCCTACAAACGATTCTAAATCAATATTCATTACTATCTTCTCCTCCTCAAGTCAATTCGTTTCACCGATTTTGATTAATAATAAATATTTTTTTGACATCTTGAACATAACATTCATTAAGAAAAATTTGCAAATGTGGGAGATTTCTATAAAATCGAAAGATAAAGATAATTGTGATTAATATGGTGGTCAGGCATATTTGAACTTGTGCATTAGCGTGATAGAAATACATTGTCTTCTTCGGCAAAAGCGCCTGTTTCTTCTTTAAAATGTTGTCTGCTTAGTGGTCGCCACCTGTCGTTTGAGTTTCCGGTGGAGTTCACAATCTTCATCTTCTGTGGAGCCCGTTTACCGGCGAAGACCTTTCTTTTGAATGTTCCTTCATATCGGGTGTGTCATAATGGCTGCTTGTTTCATCTTCAGCAATGAATCACATTCATGTGAATTGAGTTGAAATATATCCATATAGTTTTGGATATGCCACACTATGTAGATTTTAGTTCAAAACGGGCAAATATGGTATCCATTTTGCCGATAACTGTGTCGCACTTAATAGCTTGTAGACAAATGAAATCACTGTGTCATGCAATATGATCACCATGCTTTTGCTCGTATGAACTAGTCAACCAGTAGCTCCATCGACGATTTCTGCTCTTAATTGGACGTCTTAAACGATCAGTATCATCTAAAATTCAGCAGAATTTAATTGAATTTTTTAACTCAACGGAAGTGCTATGAACAATATACACCACAGCTTAGATTTCTTTCGGTGTTAGACTTTTTAAGCGAGGAAGAGGCTGAAAAATTATCAATCTAAACACGCCTGGGGTGTAAAAAAGCTCACCACAGACAGAAATGGTTCAGGAAATCTAAGAAATTATAATGATTGATCGATGAATGAAGATGTGCGAGATTACTGAGGCCAATCGTCTGATCACAGTGATTAACAGTGAATGAAATTGTGGACGACATTTTGGATCCATCACAATACAATACAGTCTAAGGAACAATCGAAGGAGCGGACCACTCCAGGGGAATTGAAATGAAACGAGATTGAAGAAGACCAAGAAGGGTCTACTTACTGCTCATCAATGTGATGAGTGGCAGTTTATGATCGTGAAAAAAATCTACTAAACACATCGAAGAAAAAAGTTTGTTTTCCAACAGGACTACATGATGCGAAGGCATCATGGCGCAACTATATTCTCATTGCTTTCTCACCCATTATGTTCTTTGGATCTGGCCCCTAGGAAGTATTATCTTTTCCCAACTGGATTTCGTGGCAAAATGAGATTTCAATCAAATGAAGAGGTCATCTGCAAGACGAAAGCTTATTTTTGAAAAATTCTGTAAATCGTAATATGCGAAGACATATAAAGTGGAATGGAATTAATCGTCCAATAAAATAAAACTAATCGGTGGAATCTGCGCAACATTTGATAGAAAACAACAGGTGGCAACTTGTGCTGTGCTCTGCGTGCCCTCTGGGGGATTTTCTAAGAAGCTTAATATAATATTAAACTTTCTCCCATTTCAATAATTTTTAAATCCAGCGTTGTGATGCCTTTCGAGTATTAACATACGAGTACTATCAAAAGCTTAAAAAATGTAAGCTTGAATTTTCCATTAAATAGTCGCGAAGAAAATTTACGGAGTTTTTGAAGACCCTTCTTGGCTGCCCACGCCGGCCTCTTTCACAGCAGTACAACTAAGTACCAAAGAGTAAACTGTGGCGATCTTTTTTTCCTTTAGGCCCCCCTCTCTCATACATACATTTTGCGGTGACAAAAGTTACAATCAACGCCGTTGTCAACAACTTCAAATGCATCCATCCATCCATCCCATCCATCCATTCATTCATTCATTCATTGCACTCGAATCCAATTGCGGTATGATCAACTTAAAGTAAAAGTTGAAATTACCTTTGTCATGTTATGTTAACAACAGCAACAACAACTTGGGCAACAGCAGCAATAACAACCGAAAACCAAAATCATTTCAATTAATGTTTTTCTTTTTTTTTTTTTTTGTCATCGCTGGCTAAATGAAAACGCTTAAGTTTAGAGTCTACGCAACAACACATCGCGGTCGTCATCATCATCATCAACATTGCGAACATCTCATTCCTCAGTGCTTTGGGAGATTTGGATTTTGTCACCATCAGCAACATCTGCATGTTGCATGTTGTTGCTTTGTTATAGGTTTTATAATCATCCTCATCGTCGGAGTTTGGTGTGGCCCCTGATGATCACGCTGGGGTTGACGACGATGAATTGCAACAAAAATTGTTTATAATTGAAATTGTAACAGTTTTATGGTTAATCATATGCAATTGCTTTATTTGTTGTTTTGTGTGAGTTGGATTTCTCCTCTTTTCATTCCTTTCTAAACTAAATGACTGGTAATTTACTTTTGTCTGTTTGCATGCAAAGAAGTGACAATTTGAGAAAGAAGAGACTTCAAAATGACCCTTTATTATATACATACATATATAGGATGGAAATAGTGTTCATGTTTGAGGGAAAACTATTAGATATTGTTAATTTTCTTTTTTTTTTTTGTTAAGGAGAAAAAAATTATCTTTTGTTGAGTGTAGATTTGAAAGAAACTGTTTGTAGCTAGACGAAGATTATTCAAAAAAGTCATTGAAGCAACCATATATTTGCCGTAAAATATGTTTATTACGTCTCAATATGAGTGTGAGACACATATTTTGGGAACAAAATTAATTTAGATCTTAATATAGAATTATCGAAACAAATCGACAAATGCATCGCAATCCAACAGATTAACATTTAACCCTTTAGAGATCATTTAAGGAAGCTTAGTGCTCTCTTGGATATAGAAACAGAATTGAATTGAATTTCTTTTGTTTATTCGCTGGTGTTTATTATAATTTCAATAAATATCCAACGATTGTTATAAAACAAGATAAACTACTCAGCTTTACTATACAGCTGACCAATTTAACCCTTTCTCTACACGATATCCACGTGAATGAAGACAGACCATCTCGTTGTTGATTATTATCAATTAAAATTGTGTTTTGTTTAAATTCACATAAATTGGAGAAATATATTTTATACATGCAGCAGGCCCGTTGGCCCATCGGCATCGTCTGTTGAAAGCGCGGCAACTTATATTTTCGTCCATTCTAATAGTTTATAATACAATATTATAATATTATAATATAATATAATATTATAATATAATATAATATTATAATAATAGTTTATAATATTCTGCAGAATTTGAAAAAAAAACGACCACTTAATTGTGCCCTTTCAGATTCCTCTCTTACAAATGGCCGACTTAATCCATATATTCTTAATTTCATATCTTCAATTTATCTGCACTAAATTTAACCATTCAGTATTTACCAAAGCACTAAAGAATTAAAACGGTCCGCACAGTTTTATTTTTTTTCTTGTTCCCTCCAACACAAATTGATCGATTTTCCGAAATCTAGTCTGTTCTCTGTTTCTTCTAGGTTTTTGTCCATTGTATTGTTTTATAATCCTTTGTAAAGCACGAAAAAATTGGCCAGATATCCACGCTTCTGATTGTGCCTTCCATATAAATGATGTATTCTTCTTCTTATTCTAAGATTCATATTTTACAATGATTTGAAATAAATTTAGTCAAAATTGGTACATATCATGCAATTGGTGATCCAAATTCTAAAAATACAAATTGAAGGCACTGCATCATCCTTTCCAGTACATCCCATACAAATTGGTCGATTTATCAAAATTGTATTTTCCCCCTTTAATCAATAATCTGCAGAGTGAAGTTTATCCAATTTTTGTAATTGCATTCCGTTATAATTGTTCGTAAAATCTGAAATGATTCGGATAATCATACCCTCTTTGGTAACTTCCATACATATTATCTAAATTGACCAATCTATTCCTTGTATGACAAATTTTATTCATTGCATTATGATCAGTGTAATTTAGAATGCATCAGGCATTTAATACCAATGATGAATATAAGCCGCTCCCTTAGAGCATCCCTGATATAAATAGATTAGCAAATATCAAGCAATATGTCACGCTCCTCAGGCACTCTTCACATTTTCCATCAACTCAAACGTTCTTTGCATATGTAGTTCAGTTTACCCGACTTCTGGTTGAAAGGATCAATTATTTGACGATGAGTCGGTACATAAAACATTTATACCACTAAATATTTCCATACGAAAGACTTTTTGGGAACTTAATCGAAGCTGTGAAGCTATTAAATTGAGTTTTGCTTCAAAATATGAGTATCTCATAGCCACAGATAGATTAAGTTAAATAAATCGGGCAAAATCCGAAAACTTTCTTGAATTTCTTTCTTTGCTTTCTTGAATTGTTCATAAATTTTAGCCTTTTATTTGTTAAATAAAACTAATCTATTAAGTACCATTGATAGATACGAGGAAGGAAATAAAAGAAAAAGAAACAACATGTGTTATGAACTTTTTCAAGGGATCACGTTAATCGTAGGCATATTTATTGGAAAATACTCAGTAAGGATTTCCACTGCAAAAACTGGCTGGCTCAATATTTTAGAGGACGCTATTAAAAGACAAGAGCACGTGGACAGCGGATGTCGCAACAGTGTTCTTCTTTTTTTCAACAATATTACTTATTTGTTAATTAAAAGCAATACATGCTAATACATGATAGACATCGTCATCCGGCTCGAGGGACCAAATGTTTCGACGGCGGGTGAGGTGAGCCATTGTTTGTTTAAAAGAAATGAAAAACGGGGATTTAGTATTGCGTTAAGACAAAACTGGAGGTTTATTTCGTTGCCTTTATTCGCAGATACACTTTGTGTTGCTTGGGATTCAAAAAAAGAACTAATTCAACTAGCAAAGGTTGAATTATTTGCGTCGAAATATGAACAATTTTGAATACAACTGCTATAATAAAAAATGGCTGTAAAATAAAGCTTTACTATAGTAGAATTAATCAATTCATGACCACTTGCGATAATAATTCAAATAAAGTGCGACATTCGATGTAGTTTAATTCTGGTTTAAACAAATTTTGTTAAAAACCAGCCCAGTTATGGTCGTGGTTATTGACAAATACTAAAAAGTAAGGATTTTCTTATTGGTGATGACCCAGTGAATTGTTCAAGATATTATGAGCAGCAAGCATCACTTGTGATAAAAATGATCCAGTAGGTGTTGTTTAATTTCATCATTTCCGCTGTCATCTGATATGGACACATTCTCAAATTTAATAATGCGTTATCCCCTTAATAAATTGGAAATGCGGGAAATTTTTAAAAAAATATTCCTGAAACTGATGAAATGAAATAATGACCAGAATTCCTGGGAAAAGTGAGAACGAGAATTCCTGATGGAAAACTTTATATGGATGCGAAACTTTTAGGGTTTTAGACACAAATTTTGAATTTACATAACGAATTGTCTGACCGATTTCTTAGTAAAAACACATTAGATTGCACTTAAAACCTGAACAGAAAGTTCAGTCTCTGATCTCTCATCTGATATGGACACATTTCCAAATTGAATAATGCGTTATCCTCTTAATAAATTGGAAATGAGGAATATTTAAAAAAAAATATATTACTAAGACTGATGGAATGAAAAATGACCAGAATTCCGGAAAAAAGTCGGAACAAGAATTCCTGATGGAAAACTTTATATGGATGCGAAACTTTCAGAGGTTTTAGGGACAAATTTTGACATTTGAATTGTATGACCGGTTTCTTAGTAAAAACACATCAAATTTCACTTAAAAACTACACAAAAATTTTAGTCAGTCAACTGACTTAGTCATACTTTCAATCAACGTCCTTTTTTGCATTTGGTAAAAGTGTGCAGGATATGGTAAAAGGGGTATGATGGTTTAGTAATTTACAAGTATTGCTCTGAATCAAAGCAAAATTATTGAAGCAAAATATTGAAGCTTTTCAATTACAAATTTTAGATGATAAATCCGTTAATTTTTGTTGGAAGTGTCTTAAGAATCAAAGGCAATGCAGTACACATTTTTCATTTTTAAAACTGAGTTTGCTAAACATCAAAAGCTTGATAAATTTGTCTAAATTAAGCGTATTTCAATGAAGGACGGAGAAAAATCCAAGGCAAATATCCTAAGACGTATGGGAGGTAACAGACGAAGCATGGGAATTTCAATTTGCCAGCATTATACAGTAATAAAATAAGTAAAGATTTAGATTATTGCAGCCTGCTAATTAGAAATTACAGGGACTGAATTTCAGTAAGTCGCTCAATTTGTATGCGATGAAACAGGTCGTTCCAATCGAATGGAAACGTAATCCCTCTAGAGAAATTGCTTAAAGAAAAAAATCCTGAATGTAATAGAAACAGAGTAATGCTAGTTGAATCTATCAATTGCACTGAAATGGAGCTGGAACTGTCTGTGATGCTAAAAAATTCAACTTCAAAACGTGCAATTTCAAATTGAATCGAATTCCAGGAGTATCTCCCTATCCTAATTATTTAGTGATTATTTAATGTAAATAAATGTCTCCATTATACGAGCATTTGTGTATTTTAGAATGCCGAATCCGTGTTTTCAAGATTTATAACCCGTAATCGAAGTGGTGAAACCTTTACTACTGTAGTCGAAATGGTAACTGGAATAAATTTCGGTTTAATATTCCAAGTTCCAGTGAAGATCATTTATTTTTGTTTGTTGTTCTTAAACAATAAAGAAATATTCGCATATAATTGTGCCATTTAAGGGTATCGCAAATATTGTACATATGATATATTTCGAAGTTTTCTTATCGCTGATCTATTGAATATTAAATTTGGCAAAACGTTTGTTTCAGCGGTTCGTTTTGGCCACTGATTTTAAGTTATTCCTGCAGAGATCATTCATTGATCGTTAGCCTACACAGGCGATTTCACCTTGTGCAGGGCTTTGTTGTGTGAATACCATTTTTGTTTTGGCTCAAATCGCAATGTGAAAGGAGACATTCATGCGCTCGAGACGGCTGCAACCGTAAATGACATCCCCCTGATGAGGAAAGTGGGAATACGATTGGTGTGCATTATGCAGATGCCCACAGCGCTCAGTGAGTTGGCGAGTGAGTGGACTCCATTAATCCCTAAAAAGCGAGCGACAGTCGAAAACTGTCAACCACCTCGTGCAACACCAGCCAGCGTTGTTCATGTGATGGCAAATAGACCAAACGATCACTTTGCACTACTTTAGCTGAAGAAAAAAAAAATGCGCAACACTGACAACATCAGCAACAACTCAAAAAATAAGCGGTAACTTTAATAGATGTGCATAATCAAACCGCAAGCAGCAGCAACGACAACAACATTAGTATTAACAATGAAAAACGAGAGTAAAATGCTTAAACGAAAGCAGAAATGCGACTAAAAGTTGCAACGACACAACAACGAGAACAACATTTGTGTACACAAACATATCGAGGATCACTGAAATGGAAAATTAAACCGTGTTTTGATGGTTACATCAGCGACAGTAAAGAAAACAAACCAAACATCATCACCAGCCAGCCATCGAGCTATCCAGCTAGCCATGTGACTCGGCGGCTCGGCGGCATCTCTTGGTGCAACTCTCCATTTAAAGAGCCGGTGCGAGCGACCATTGCGGCCATAACTATAACAGGATCAAGAAAATGCAACCGCAACGACGACGGGAACAACAACAGCAAACACCTTTTCTACCTCCACAATAAAGTTAGAGCAAAACAAACAAAAAAAAAAAACTAAAGCACACACACACACACACACATGCACGAACGCTTACAGTGCGAAAGCAATTGCAACTGTTGCAGATGTTCGGTTGACTAAAAACGTTAAGCAAAGCATCATCATCACAGCATTTCTATCTATAGCCAATCTTTTTTAGCGTCTTCTAGTTTTGATCATCGACACAAATGAAATCGAAACCGAAATGCTCGTCCAAAGCTGGAGCAAAACAGCAGTCGCCGCAGCTTATGGAAGACGCTGAAGATGCAGCTTCCACATCATCACCATCATCATCATCATCATCATCACCATAGTCGTCACCAGCATTGGCAGCCAGGCCAAAAAGCAGCTGTTTCTACTCATCCCTCAGCCTCCATCGCCCGTCCGTGATCGGCGAGCGTTGGCGCACATAATTGTAAATCTATCTTGGCCAATATAATGGCTTTTGAGTGGACAACAAGTGTTGCAACTGTTACTATTATAACTATGCAATTGTTGCATGTCTCTGTTGTTGGTGCCGATGTTGTTGTTGTTGCTGTTGTTGGCGTTGTTGTTTATAAAAAGTGAGAGTGACATCGGAAATTGTTTCAATTTTCACAACGACAACAACGACGAGCCAGCCAGAAACAAGATTTGTATTGCTGTTGTAACATAATGAATGAACGAATGTCGAAAACTGTAACAGCCACAATTTTTTGCTGCAGTTGCTGCTGCTGCTGTTATCTTTGCGCTTTCAGCTGCATGCCATTGCATGCATAAGTTAACCGGGGTAGTCAGCGAGCTAAAGATAGCTAACCAGCCAGCCGGCCAGCCAGCTAGAGAAATATGTTGCTGAGGCTAGAAATGGATCGCCAACACTTGCCAGCATTTAATGCATATTCAGAGGAGACAGAGACGTATTTCCTGGATGATTCGGGTGACTACTGAAATTTAGAGGATTGTTGAAAACAGAATTTTCATTAATCCAACTGCTAGCAAGAAATGAGACACAATGGCTTACACACTACTCATGAGGAATAAGGAACGATATCTGCACATTACCCATTACCACGGTAATGGGAAACTATTCACGAGCAGAAATCAAATTCTATTGCGTCTTTTCTTTACTGTTTAGCGGCGGCTTCGAATGTCAGTTTAAGGATCTCTTCCCGATTACTCAACTACAAGAAGTGTATATACGAGGCGTATTCAAAAAATAAGGTGAATTTTCAATTTTCGTGGGCTACGTACATTCGACTATTATTTTTTTTTATGTTGGTACACTCGTCTCGAAAATATGTTGACGGTTTTATCTACCTAGTCCTGCCATATGTTCTGTTACAAATATAAAACGCGATAAAAAAAAAAAACAATATTCATATTGTATTCAAAATTATTTCATTTATTAGAAGACAATATTGGTTATAAAAAAAAATTGTATTCACTCGAAATGGCCGCCTTTTGCTTTAACACAAGCTTTCAAACGGTGTGGCCATTGGGCTATAGCCGCACGTACGATTTCCATGGAGATCGAGGACGCTGCTCTGGTTAATGCTGTTTTAAGGCTTCCCAAATTTCTGTGGGGAGTCTTGCAAGCCATATTCTTCAATTCTGACCACAAAGCATAATCCAGTGGATTGAGATCTGGACTCCCTGATGGCCAATCTTCTGCTGCTATAAAGCCAGGAATATTGACTCTGAGCCACTCCTGCTCAGTTGGAGGTAGGAAAGTTGAACTGCAAAGGATAAATTTCATTATTTTTCGAAACTTGCCTTTGTTTTTCAACTTCTATTTTGGTAAAAGTTTAATTTTTTTTCATCATACATTTGCTCATAATACCTAAAACACTTAACCGATTGCTTTGTATGTTTTTCATGAACTTTACTCCCGTTTTATTGTAACTCCTGTCTTGATAGTCGAACAAAGTTTGAAATACGAAAAAAATGAAATACTACAAGTTTAGTTGTATTATTTCCACCCAAATTTTGCTCTTCATTTTGCCATCTACTGCAGTTGCTGCCATACCATTTCTTCGGTTCTTTATATGGAAACTTTTGGTCATTTGTTCAATACAACTTTGTTTCCAAACGAAAGACTTAAGACACGAACTTGTGCACATATGTCAGCCCTAGAAGTTTAGCAATTTTATTTCAGAAAAAGAGCAATTCCATTCGATATCACAAAAAAAGGGGAAGAAAACATATATTTAAATCCAGAATTTTTACCTGAAGTTCAGAAATATTTCATGAAACTCAAAATTCAAATCGATTGAAATTCACAAAAATTCCAAGTCTTCAAACTTAAAATGTTATACTTAATGATTCTGTATGCAATAGTAATCTATTAAAGTTTGATTTTTTAAGTATTATTTTCCAAATTTTCATGCAAGATATTGTTCTGTTTTCCGAAAATCAAATGTTATTTGTTGAATTTGAAGTTGATTATTTTGAATTCAATATTTCAATACAAAAGTTGCAATAATATTTTCTTGTA
>JAHXMU010000025.1:983530-1041530 GCA_019455685.1 Philornis downsi
TTCACTTTGTGGTGCTCTGGTCCATGACATTCCAATATGATGCCAAATTATTGAGAGGAGTAGACTTTCGTAAATAAACTAATTTCGTTTAAAGCAAAGTGTTGAATGTTATGTTGTTTTATCGCCGCCATCATCGGCAGCAGGAGCAAAATAGTAAATAAAAAGCAACGGCAGCAACAACAGACAACCGACAACGGACATCATCATTGTCAGCATCATCGTTATTATTATTGTTGCTTAGTCACTTGTCCGTCCGTCCATCTAACAACCATCATCATCATCGTCACCGTTATTTTGAGCTGTTGCCCGCTAATGAAAAACCGAAATCCTCTATAGTCGTCATCCATCGTCAATATTTGATGTCAGCCTTTGTAGCCTCTTTTGTGGACTGACTTCATCAGTCCACCATTCATTCCGTGGCTTTTGGGGGTTTGTTTCTATTTTTTCCTAATGTACAAATATTGTATTAATTTTCTTTGGAAAATTATTATTTACCAAGATTTGCAATCTTACCAGCGGATGGTCAGGCGGACGGACGGCGAATTCAACCTCACTGTCTCGCTCATTTGCGAAACCAACGACCGGCACTTGTCGTTAACGGACATGACTTGGCAGCAGTCGTGGTTTTTTTTTTGCATTACTTTCTAGCTCTTTCCTTCTCTGCCCTCGGATGTATTGTCGCCAATGACAGACAGACAGACCGACAGTCTGAGTTTGAGTTTGAGGAGTCTTTTAGTTTGTGTCAGATTTTTTTACTCTGTTACATTTCGTTGCTTTGACGTCCTTGACGGAAATTTCATTACTATTTGATGTTAACATTAAATAAAAGATAAAATAAATGATTGAAAGAAATACATAAATATAAATAAAACAGCTCAAGCACAAGACGTTAAAATATTTAATGCATTCAGCGTTAATGTCAATAAAGTCCTGGGGCAGAAATGTAATAACATATGATGATTGATGGGTGCGATAATGATTATGAGTAGGAAGACAATTTTCGCGCAAAGGCGTGTTTTAAGAAGAGAACCCGAAGAACAGATAATGTTTACAAAATACGAAGTCGATCTGCTTTTGGACATTTTTCATATTTGTATCTAAATTAACGTTTAGTGCACATTAACTTTTAATTTGTACCATTTAGAGGTTTCAGAACCGTCGGTCTGGCAAGGCTGTCAGTTGTTAAATACCTGTCATCTGAAGTGTTATTTATTTAGTGAAAGGTTTGCTATTTACGAATATCGATCATTTAACAACCGAAGAACGTGTAAAAATAGTTAAAACTTATTACAAAAGTAGTGATTCAAACGTAGATTTTCAATCGAACAAAATGTTTTTCAGCAAGGAAGCTCATTTCTTACTCGGTGATTACGTCAACAAGCAAAATTTTCGCATATGGCGATCGGAGAACCCTGAAATGATTGTACAAAAGCCATTGCATCCGGAAACAGTAATGTTTGGTGCGCAGTATGGTCTGGTAGTGGTAGTGTAGAGGAGCCGTTACCTTCAATTCAGAGCGTTATGATGTATGTTAACCGACTTGTTTTAGCCTGCAATTTAAGATTATGAACTGGACAATATGTGATTTTAACAAGACGGTGCCACGAGCCACACAACATGACCGACTTTGGCTTTATTGCATGAAAAGTTTTCAGGAAGCGTAATTTTATGTTTTGGCGACATCGATTTGACGCCGTTAAAGGTTTTGATAATCTCCAAACGTATCGCCTGAAAGGTGCGAAAAAGTGGTCGAAAACCCAATCCAGAGACGGTCATTTAAATGACACCGTACATACGAGCAAGGTCCAAGCAGGGCCCAAACATTATAATGAAATAAAAGTTTCACCGAAATCATAGCTTTATGTATATTTTATTTAACGTTACTTTTGAAACCGAAAAATTGATAACCCTGTATTATAGCCTATTTCTACTATTAGACCTTATTTCGGGCTTTGAGTAACGATAACAACTGCAAATGAAATTGTAGAGCTTCCATTTAAAATTCGTTATCGATTGTGGGAATAGTCCAGTATTTGGTTAGCGAAGCAAAAATCTTGCTAATGCATATATTCATGTTAGTACGGCTCGAAAAACTAGAATTTGAATTGGAGAAAGGTAACAAATAAATTTAAAAGTTTTAGTTAATTCTGATAAGGTTATCTGCCTGTCCCCTCAGACCGCTTTTATAAAAAAGTGAGCATGGCGGTACCCCACTTCAAACCGCTTTAAAAAAATGTATATATATTTTTGGATGTGCTATTTAGTGTGGATCGATATCGACTGGAATGGAACGACAGTAGTTAGATGGTTAGAACACACGACTGTCGTTTACTGACTGATCGTAGGATTGATCCCCGATACAACCATTAAATCATTTTTTGAGCGGCGGTCACCTCGTCTGTTCTGTTCAATGAACCTAAAAGTAGAATGCGTCTAAGCTTTCTCTAATAACCGACCATAGCGTAATGGTTAGTACACGCGACTAATGATAGGTGGCAGCCTACAGCCACCTGTCATTATTTGAGCGGGGATCACCTCGACGTATCTGACTAACATTAATAGTAGTCGACTAATCAATAAGTCTTGTAAATACCTCTCAAACTGTGACGTTCGGTATAGTCGTTAAATTGTAGATTCCGTTGAGTGAGTCTAAAAAATAGAATGCGTGTAAGCTCACTGAATGTGGGAAGCTCTCCCAAGTCTCATTCATGAAATGTAAGGGAATTTGTTAGTTTTTATGTAAAATACTGTTAAATACTAGTTCAAAACACAATGCTCTATATACAAAAATACCTTAAAATAACATTGTACTTGAGATTTCTTCAGTTTTCTGTGTTTCATGCAATTCTATCGTCATCTATTTTAGATTTTTTCGTATGAGGTATCAATAATCGTGTAGTCCTTTATGCCCTTAATGCATATTTCTTGGAGTTATCAAAAGGAATCGGACAAATTTTTCACAAATAATATTTAAATGCATTACAGTTAAAATTTATTTAATAACAAAATTCTATGTTGTCCTTTTAATTTAACGTTGTCAATGAAATATTACACTATAAATTTCAATTACAGCAATGAAAATTTTTAAACAAAAATTTTCAAAAATTTTAAAAATAATAGTTTTTTCCCAAAAGCATTTTTAGGCGACGGATGATATTATCAGATATTTTGGCAATGCTTTTGTGTGTATTTTCTGGCACCAACGGATACATTTCTATCTACAATTATACGGATCCTACGAATTTATTTATTTTTTTTCCTAATATACGAGTATATTTGTTTTTTATTTATAATAACATTCTTAAAAAAATGTTTTTAACGAGAGTTAATATGGTATTCTATTCAAACTCACAATATGTCAGATGACCAACGTTCCAAAATTTATGTCTACATAGAAAGATTATTAAAAACTTCAAATAAATTCATTTTTGACGTTTTTTAATACTAACATTTTATCTTTTTATCTTTCCAGGTAAATACTCGTACAACTGTTAATATTAGTTATCGTAAGTGTGAACATATTTTAAGAAAACTACATGCATATCCTTACATCGAAACAGTTTCTAAATGTCACTGTAGTATTGTCCAAAGAGAAACAGGAGTTATCTGTACCTCTGATTGTTCAGGATTATGAAATTGTGAGACAAAAATTAATTCAAAACAATTTCATCATTTGATATTTCATGATTTGGAAAATTCATATCATGAATTTAAAATTAGAATTTAACTAACATTCTCTAACTTCGAAACAGTTTTTCTAAAGTGTTCCTGGTTTCCGAGATATCATATTATGAAGATCGGAAAAAAACTCTATGTGTACTTGTTGAAGTGAGGGGCAAATGCACTCAATATAATAAGCATAACGATTTCAAGAGCTCTGGAAGTCTTGTAATATCTTTTACAGTTTTTGAGTTATACTGCAATAAAGTCTGAGAAAAGAAACAAATTAATAGGTGGAAGTTGGACAGCTTCAATCGGATCAAACCCTATATTTTCTCCATCATGAAATGCTGTTCACAGAGTTGTGGACGATGAAGCGGTTCGAGGTAAAATAAAAGAGGTAGTAGGTTTCATTATTTGTAGGACAGTCCCTTAAAAGAATGTAATAGTTGGAATGACTTTTTGCCGACAATTTCTTACCGCTAAGAATTTTTTTTGACTAAGGAATAAATGATAAAAATGTCGGAAAAATACTGAAAGGACCCATGTCTTAACGATGGTTCTTGCCGCTGTATCAGTTGAAGCTTATTAGGTAATTAGAGCGATGGAATATTTTAAAATTTCATTTAAATTTTTTTCATTCAAATTGATTCTATATTCAATCAATCCATGTCCATCGGTAAACTAATGGTATTCTTACTCCCAAAGCCAGTTATTTAGAGCAAATGTAAGGATAGTCAAGACCAGCGTTACTGCTATGCAATAATTCTGTAAATTTAATTAGTATAGATAGATAATTATTTAATTAGTATAGATAATTAGTATAAATACATGTTTATGATTATGATGTCGTTAGAGACATATTAAGTCAATTTAGAGTGAAATCTATATGTTTTTTAGTTTTTGCATAATATTTTTATTTTATTTTTTCATTTTTCCAACTTTTTTTATTATTTTCTAAATTTTATTAATATTTATTTTTGTTGATGCACATAAATAAGAGAAAAATGCTTTCTCTCAGTGTAGGTCACCCATGCTTGCAGAAAACCATAATTGTATGCTTTTGCGGACCCTACAGTAAAAACACTTTTAAGCGTGTGGTGATGATAAAACATTTTTGATAACGATAGTGCAAAAATAATTGTGGTTCAGCCTTCACGAATAGATTTTTTTCTGGTCACTTTTGCTGCGCTCTACTTCATTTCATTTATGTTTGAAAGTTCAACAAATGCTCAAACTTTGCAAGCATGTTTGAAATATATAATAAGTAATATAATAGTAATGGACCAATATGTTTATTTAGATACCAGATTATCTATTTTTCGGTTTCAAAAGTAAGTTAAATAGAACACATAGAGCTATGATTTCGATTAAACTTTTATTTCATTATAATGCTTGGACCTCGTATGTACGAAATACAATATCATTTAAATGACCGCCTCTGCATTGGTTGCAGCAGTAGATCCTTTTGAGATAGTTTTCCACCACCTTTTTGCACATTTCGGGCGGTATCTCGGCGATGACTTCATGAATGTTGGTTTTCAAATGCTCCAACGTTTGGGAATTATCGGCAGATTCGGATTTAATGATCTTGGTGGCCAATTGACGGCGATAACTTTATAAATGTTGGTTTTCAAATCATCCAACGTTTGGGGATTATTCGCGTAAACACGGTCTTTGACGTAGCCCCACAAAAAAATCTAACGGCGTCAAATCGCATGATATTGGTGGCTAATTGTTGTCGCCAAAATGTGAAATTACGGTTTTTGGAAACTTCTCATCCAATAAAGTCAAAATCGGTCGTGTTGTGTGGGTCTTGGCACTATCTTGTTGAAACCATGCCAAAAAAAAAGTCGGTTATAATACGGCAATAGCGCTCTGAATTAAAATTCGGATTATCCGCCACACTTTCACTAACAGAAGTGATATACTCGTATGCGGCATTGCGTACATTGCGATGATGCACAGGCCTGACCATATCTGTAACGCTTCCAGTCTCTTTAAATTTCTTTATAATCTCGCCAATTCCTTTCATAGTAGCTTAAATTTGATGAATATAATCATTCTGCAATACACGAATAGTACCCACGTTTGTAGTAAGTTTTAACTATTACGCGTTCTTCGATTATTAAACGATTCATATTCGTAAATGGCAAACCTTTCACTAAATAAATAACACTTCACATGACAGATATTTAACAGCTGACAGCCTTGCCAGACCGACGGTTTTAAACCAATAAATGGATACAAGCTGCGGTAGCCACTGCAACATTTTGGCTTAAATATTATATAACTCTTATTTCAGTATCGTTGAAAAAGTTAAAAAACTGTGTAATTTTTCAAATGGAACAATGGTTTGATTGATTCCAAAGCATGTTTCTCATTTAAAGAAAACCTAAAATTTTGACAACACGATAATTTTTTCCCGAAATATTTCGCTTTAGACCTTCACTGTACAACTTCAGTTATACCTGTATGATCCCGTCTGAAATTTCATCATAATCGGACAAGCCGTTAAGAGCGGTATAATTATTTTCCATTTTTTCCGATCATCCTCCATGCGATACCAGCCATGAAATTTTGGGAAAGCCGAATTTAAGCACGGACTTACGATCATTTGTAGTGATGGGCGATCCATTAGAGGTAGTCCCGCTAGAAATTGTAGACGAAATCAACTAAATCGAATCAACGGGGCTGTGGAAGATATCGGCGTTGCACGAGATTTTGGATATAACGAAAATTATTTACA
Source organism: Philornis downsi (assembly GCA_019455685.1). NCBI lineage: Eukaryota > Metazoa > Arthropoda > Insecta > Diptera > Muscidae > Philornis > Philornis downsi. The sequence goes on from JAHXMU010000025.1 coordinate 989,940, forward strand.
GATCGATGCCGCGTTGAGCCTCTGTCGAAAATGAACACAATTATCTGATCATTGTAATAGTAAGCAGGACTTTGTGCGACGTGTCATAACTGCGGACGCAACTCGTACACATCACAGCACACTAAAGAAAAAATCGAAGCAACGATCTTTTTCAGGACAAGCGGGATCGAATGTGGCCAATAAGGTGATGGCTTTTTTTTGGTATTCCCTCTGCATACTTGACAAGGGCTGAACGATCATCGAAAAATGTTGTTCAGAGCTGTCGGTTCGATCCTAATCTGACTTGAATCAAAAATGGCTGTATGTGGGGAAGAAGTAATATTTCCCATTACGACAATGCGCTAGGACGTTTGCGATATGAACTGGTTCCCCAACCCAACCGCAATCTCCGGATGTGATCTCTAATGATCATATTTTCTCCAATTTTGGTTGAAAGATATTTCTGTCAAATAATGAGGTCATCTGTGAAACGAATGCCATTTTGGGGGTCTCGATAAATCATGTTAGTTGGAGAGCATAAATAAAAAAGACTGTTTAATAATGTATATATTAGGGTCGTCAAGATATTGTAGGTGTTTTTATAAATGGAAAAAATTAACGAAACTCAATTTAATTTGCTATATTCTGACTATTATGATGAGAAGAAGCAAATATTTCCATAATTTATGGAATACTATTCCCATTCCTATTGCTGTCTCGGCTGGCTTCGCAGTAGTGCAATTGTCCAAACCATGGAATATGGGACTTTTAATGGGCTCTTCAAATTCGATCCAGACACAAAAGACCTCCCACCGGAATAAAATTTTCGGCAGCCTTTTCCAAACAAACTGCGAATGGATTGTTTCTTGATCTCCGATCCCCAGATGAGCTAATTTTTATTTGTTAAAATGGCGTTTAGGATAAAAAAAAAAGATTAAGATGAGAAAAAATTTTCTTCTCATTTTATTTCGTAACCTGATTACTTTTAAACCTTCCCTCGTATGAGTGTTAAATTTCAACTTTGTTCACAATAGTAAGATACGCAAAGTCACTTTGGATTATTGTGAAACGCTTTGAACTTGTAAAGTGTTAAGTATCGAAAGTTTGTTGACTAGAAATGTCACAATAAATGAAACATTTGCAAAAAAGAGGATTGCAGTGTTGCAAAGTGTAAAGTCTTTTAAGAAATTAGGCAACGACCTTGTTAAAATTTCTCTTACTTTGAATCTGTAATGTGTAGTGTTTACAACTGAATATCGATCAATGCCCAAGGCTTTATTGTGATTCAGTATTATCGAGGATCTGTAACACATAAAGACAGAGTAGAGTTTTCAACCATCATTTATTATTATACAAAATGTAATAGATTTCTTTTCCCCTCATTTCCAAAGAGACCTGAGGCAAAGTAAATAGCAAATAACGTTAATGTTCACAATCGCAAATTATGAACTTTTGATCACGAATGCCGTAATTATAACCCTGATTTCGATTTATTTGATTTCGAAGAAAAAACTGCTTTGGAACTGAGACGTCTTCCTCCTTCACAACACAACAGATTGTGTGTTAACTGATTGCTATACAAACATTGATTCATATCTCACACATTGTGATTGATAGCATGAGGAATTACGATACAATTGAGTTGAGAAGAGGTAACGCAAATAAAATTAAGAACACAAAATCGATTAAGAACCACCTAACCTAGCAATTACATAATTGCCCCCTGACCTGTACGAATGAGCTCACAATGACGGCGCTGATTGTCGTTCGTGCCTATCTATCTATCTATTCATCCGGGTGTTTATGAGGTAATATGGCTGGCACCAGCACTTACGACATACTAAGCGTGTTAACGAAGCTTTTCTCCCACTCTTGTTTGGGAGTAGAATAAGAAAAATATGGAAAAATATTTATCACACAAAAATCCTACAATCAACACAGAACTGCGCCACAGCACATAAATAACGCAAAACCTACTCAAGAAATTCTTAAACTATTTTGGCAAAAATGCAGCGACATGAGCGAAAAGTATTTTGTGCAAAAAACAAATCATATGTTGGCAAATTAGCAAGAAACTCCTCTTGTACTGCAAACACACATGTACAGACGCGAAGGACGGCAAGGACGGACAAACAGAAGGACGGACGGAGAGACAGATGGCTGATGGTTGGATTCCAACAGATATACATACCGATACAGATGCAGATACAGATACAGTTATTGCTACAGATGTAAGGCTAAAGCAAACTTCTGTTAAGTCAGTCCCCAGACAAGCACAGACGAACGACAGAGCGACAAGCACATTAGTCACGTGCCTTTTATTTTGACGTTTATGAGCATCGAAACTACAATTGATTAACTTGACTGCTTTTGCAGTCCGTCCATCCGTCTTTCCTTCAGATGTAACGAAACTTCTTGGAGTTTGGCACAGTAACCACATAAACTTAACGACGCTTTTTCCATCATTTTCGGTAATTGAGTGTGTGAGCTGAGCCGAGCCGAGCCGAGGAGATTTCAGCGCTGAGCTATGATGGCGCGCTGGTGCTTAAATAAATGAATGAATGAATGGAATGAATGAGCGACTTGCCAAACGCTCAAAATGCACCGTATTTTTGACTGTTAAATTGTTGCTGCCGTGTTTGTTTGTTTGTTTGTTTCTTGGCTGGTTGGCCGGTTGGCTAACAAATGTTGCAGTATATTTTCCAATTTAGGATATTTCTTCTAAACGAGTGTGTGAGAGTGCAGTCATCAGTGTGTAACGTTTGTCATTCATTTACGAGATACGAGTGCTCAGCCGAGTGATAAAATAAAATAAATGAACTCTTAGCTCTGACACTTTTGGCTGCCGCCTGCTGCTGCACAGGCGCAAACTATCTGCCCGCCTGGCTGCCTGCCATTTGTTGCATAAATGATGCTGGTAATGGTGGCGTTGGTGGTGTTGCCGTAAATTGTTATGTTTGTATTTGCTAAGTCGTCTGTTACCAATTGTAATAACTAACAAATATTTAGTTAGAAACACGAAAATAAAATGTAGTGTGTAGGACTACAGTGCCCCTAGGGATAAAAAGGAAGAAAGGATCAACTGAAATTTGTTTTTCACTTCTTCACTTATGCAAGAAGTTAACTATTTATGTAATGTAATTATTTAATTTGAGAAATCCTTTTATATATAAATTTCGGAAAGCAAACCGGCCAGAAACCATCACATCTAACAAATTTGACAATAAGGTTTATTTCATATTTATAGTTTGCTTTATTTATTTAACGATACATTTTTTATTGTTATGATGTTCTATCAAAATACTTGTTTGGACGAAACAACCATACACACAAACTTAGGGGTTTGTGCAAATAATGGTGTTTTTGTTTTTGCGATAATTCTGTTTTAAGCGTGTTTCATAGATAATACTTATATAATAAGAGGTGAATCCCACATTCCTAAAGAAAATAAAATACCCAAAACGGGATTTTTTGCGAAATACAATTTATGTTTATCGTTTACAGGTAGCTCAAACTTTAGAAAGACATTTGGAGTTATATATATGAATTTTAAAAACTGTGAACCTTATAGCGAATTTACAGATATTTAATGCTGGCACTATACTGACGTTTCGGGATGAAAATGCATATTAAAAAAAATGATCGCAAAGCAAAATGTTTCCAACAAACAGTACTATGTTTTTTTTATCGACGGTGGGCCATATGAGTGTTGGCGATTTAATTCTTCAATTTCTCGGCAACGCGTGGCTTGGGGTGGCGGGGGGATATGTTGTTCGCTGCGCTGCTTCCTGGAAATTTAGTCGCCATGGAGCCGTACACGGGAGTGCAGCGTGCATTTTGTGTCCGAGCGTATTACGAAAACAATAAACCGGTGTATCGGCATGAACACGGTTTACACGATTTAAGTGAAGTTCCAAGCGCCAATGTGATACGAAAATGGATCAGAATGTTCGAAACAACCGGCTCAACAGTACCAATTACGGTTCGTAGTCGCCCAGTTTCTGCAAGATCAGCCGACATTGTGGAGCGTGTTCGTGTTTCAGTTCAGCGAAATCCGCAAAGGAACAACTTTACGACGAATTTTGAAACGTGATTTGCATTTGAAGGCTTATAAGATTCAGACAGTCCAAGAATTAAAACCCGATGATGCTAATAACCGACTTAACTTTGTCAATTTGATTGTAGAGCGGTTCAATTTTCACCTTAATGGCCATGTGAACAAGCAAAATTGTCGGTTCTGGTCCGAGACTAATCCCCGACGCTTGCATGAACGTCCACTTCACAGCCCTAAGCTTGTCGTGTGGACTGCGATGACGTCAACCGGTATTATTGGACCATACTTTTTTGAGGACGAAAGAGGGCATGCGATGACGGTTAGAGCGAACAATTACTGCAACATGCTAGCAGACTTTTTGGTGCCAGCTTTGCAAGAACTTCAAGGCAATACCTCGAGGATGTGGTTTCAACAGGATGGGGCCACATGTCATACGGCTAAAGTATCCATAGAGCTGCTGAAAAATGTTTTTCCTGGAAAACTCATTTCGAAAAGGGGGGATATTGAATGGCCCCCACGTAGCCCCGATCTCTCTCCATGCGATTATTTTCTATGGGGCTACCTCAAATCGGTAGTCTACGAGAATAATCCGACCAATTTAGAGCAGTTGAAGAGGAACATTATTCAGGAAAGTAACAAAATACCGAGTACAACTTTTCAACGAGTTTTCCAAAATTTGCGACTTCGGTTCCAAGAGTGTCAAGCAGCCGAGGGAAGCCATTTGGACAACATTATTTTTAAGTCTTAAAAATTCCCATGCTTCTATTTTTTAAAAATACAAATATATTTTTTTTATGTTTTTTTTTTAATTGAATATTTAAACCGCCAACACCCTTATGTCCCACCCTGTATTACCTTATGACGTATAAACATAACTTGTTGCGATTTTGATGTTGGAAACCAATACAAGAAAATCTGTCTTGTAAAATTTTAATCTCGTGAAAAGAACAAGAAATTGAGTTTTTGTTGAAAAATGTCGAACAAACCTGTGACCGCGGCTTTAACATACTTGATGATAAAGCTGTCTTAAACATTTTCAACGTTACCTAATCTTGGAAATTAACATGAAAAAGTTGTATATTCTTGATCAAGTTTACCTGGTTTCTTTGGAAAAGTGACATTTTAACTTTTTTTATTTACAATAAAATGTTGACTTTAAATTGCTGCCATTTTTCACGTAGAATAGCTGTCAACATCCAATTCTATTGGATACTCAGGTCATTTCTTTCAGTGTAAATTGGCCTTTAATTAGACTTTTATCAAAAACAAAAAACAGAATAATTGCCCAATGAAGTTGCAAATAATTTCTTAAACGCTTCTCTCCCAATAAATATGTTTTTTGTTGCTTTTTTGACATAATGTTACATTTCGACAACACAATACTATAAAAAAAAAATAATCCGAAAATGTCGAACTGCCTATTTTCCAACGTCACGTATCGCCATTTGAGCGGTAGTCACCTTGATGTGTTTGATGAATACTTCGTCGTTAAGTTGTAGGTCTCGATGAGTGAGTCTAGAAATAGAATGCCTGTAATTTCACGGAATATGCCATTCATGAAATGCAAGGAAATTTGTATTGGTTGTTACTGTAGAATAGTTACTGTAGAATACTCGTCTATATTTCAGCTATGTATGTACGTCGTGCAACGAACACGCTTATAATGATCTATTCTTATAATGAACGATTTTTTTGCGGTTCCTATGACTTTGCATTTGTTTCTCGCTTATAGCGCACAGACCTAAAAGAATTTTATTTGTAGCGAACACTCTTTTAGATTCGCTGAAGAAATATTGGTGTAATTTTCTATTCTTCTGAACCAAAATATCAATCAGAGAGAAAACTGAAAGATCTGTAAAAGAGTTCTCTGATTCTGAATTTTAATTTTCGGAAAGTTTTATAATGGGAAAGGATATATTGAATTTGTGCCCAAATTGTAGGTTTGTTCCCTGATCGAAAATTGAAGTAGGGAAAATCATGTTTTTGTGTTACTCCTATTATGTAGGTGCTAAAGCATTTGCATTTAAGTTCGTATGGTTAGTTTTTTTAGGGAGCTTAATGTTTTGGTTGTTTTTCTACTCAAAGAAAAGAGAATAAAAGTTTTAAAATATATTAGAAGGGATGTAATGAATTTCGCTTATGCCGAACTAAAGGGAACTGGTAAATTACTGTGATGTGTGCAGCACAATAGTTTAGTTTTAGTTTGAGTTTTATATTTCAACTACATATATAATTATTATATATTCTCTACCTATTTTGTCTACCTATTTGTTTTGTCTACCTATTTTGTTTAACCGACTCTTTAATAAAAGCCACTGGTAACTAATTATTAACTATTAAAAATAACTAACTAATAACTAACTAAATAATCAAGCCAAATGTATCGGCTAAAGTGAACTTAACAATTAATTTTACTATTAAATTCCTTATTCCTATCTTTTTATGTTTTAATTTCTCATTATAGACATTATTTATACATAATATTCATATTCATACATAAATTGAGTAAAACTCATCTTAGGGATAGTACACTATAAAGGATGGTAAAGTACCACAAGGAGTGCAGTACATTACTATACTATACTATTGCCGTAATTTTTTATATTTCGAATTGAGTTTCGAGATATTCAATACTCATTCAATTGCCAGTTCTAACATTTGAATCGATGTTTTACTTGCATGTTTCATACCATTCAAAACATCCTTCCGTGTAGTAACTCATCACCGAGGTCTTTGTCTTCCGATTTGACGAAATGTTATCGTGACTTGAATCTTTTAGTGTCTAAGTCTGTTGCAATTGACTGCTGTTTATTGCCGTGAATAAATCAATTTTTTGGGTTTATTTTAATTTCCCGTTAAAATATTCCACAATAATCTTAATATCGTGGCCAGAACAGCGATTAAACTTTTCGTTTAATTTCTCTCAGGAACCCTTCTCCAGCGTTTCGTTCCTTTATAGTTGTTTGCAGCTTTCGCTTAAAGGGAACTTGCATATTAACATTTCCAATATAATTGCTTATTCAATGGTTATTAAATTTCCTGGTCAATGTCATACAATTTTCAAATCCATTTCTGGAATTGCCCTTCCATATCACTGCCATCTTCCAAATACTACGTAGTCTACGCTGACAACTCGCATGCACAGCCTCTGTGAACAATATCAACTTTGTTACAGTTTTTGCTAAGCTTTTCATGGCATTTGCCGCTTTGGTTTTATGTCAAAACAATGGATTTTATGATCCAAGGTCGCCCCCTAACTAAGCACTTGACGTTTTTGCCGATGTCATCCATTCGTCTGCACATACAGACCCATGCGTATGTAATGTGTATTTGCCTCTGTCTGTCACATATGTGCGAATAAAAACAACAACTTCATTTGTTTTGATTTGTGATGATTTTGGTTTTTTTTTTCCTTTATGTTTTTTTTTCGTGTTTGGTCTCGGCCAAAAAAAAGTCATTTTCAGAGATTATGTCCCATTATACGACCGCGAGAGCACTGTAAAAGGCAACGAACAAACCCAGCATCTGGCGAACGGCAACATTACGCGAAACAATGTTGTTATTTAGCTAAGAAGGAAGAAGAGACGAGATTGTTGTGATGAATGCATAAATATCGAAAAGGTAGCAAAAAAAAGCGACAGCCACCTTTAAAGGTGTTTCTTGCGGGTGTGCTCTTCACGCACAGTGGGAAATTTTTGTAATAATGACAATCTAGATTCCAAGCCTTTCAATGTATATGAGTGGGTATTCCACCAATCCATTACAATGAGTTGTCACAACTACTAGGAGAGAACATCATAATACTGTTTTTCTAATTTATTTTTTAAATGTTTGAAAAAGTATATCACATTTCTATTAGAATCGATCTTCTTAGCTTTCTAAAAATTATATAATATCATATAAATAGTGGCTCTGACTGCGCTGTAAGTGGTCCATGCGAGAAGTCGAATTTCGAATGACCTTTTCGAGTACAGCGGCCGGTATCTCGCTAATAACATGTCTAATGTTGTTTTCCAAGGGTAAAATTGATGCTGTTTTTCGGCACAGACTACTGACATCGTGTAGTCACGAGGTGCGTTCAAAAAATAATGTAAATTTTCAAATTCCGCGGGCTTGTATATTCGATTTTCGATTATAATTTTTTCCTATGTTTGCTTTGTCCATACAGAATGTTTAATTTGTTTGTTTGACAAAGATTTGACTTTGATAGGCCATTTAAATGTTCTCTATTTTCATCCAAATCAATAACGTCTTTGGTTGTTTTATGGAGAATTACTCGTACATTAGACATGCTCACTTTTTAACACTTCATTGATATTTTAGCAGGCAAAATGTTTTGCTGACTTATTGGGAAAATTTAGCCTTTCGTTGGAACCAAAGAATGGGTAGGCTATTTAGAGATTCTCTAACATCTTCCAAGTACGGTGTCAATTTAAATTCCCTATAACACTACGTTATGATTCCTAGTTGAATTAGAAGGTCTTTTACATAGAAAGATTTATTAAATTAAATGCTCTAACCAGATTAAAGTTACTTTGAGACGGAAATCTTTTCCAAATATATTTAAATTTAAAGCACTTAAAATTGCCAAATTAACTTAAAACAGTCTAAGATTACATTTACAAAATCTGCATTTATTTCAGCTCACAAAAATACTACATTGATTCAAAAATTCACAGACTTTGAACTGTTTTTAGGCGTATTTAAAAAACCGGATGCGACTTTAAAAAAATGTGGATTTAAACTGGAAATATTTTATTTTTCTGCAATATTGCCTAGTTTGAATAATTTGTATAATTCTCTCGAGTGAAAATAGAATCCGTTTAAAATATATGATCATTTCTAAAATACCAGGTGGCGCACAAATTGTGCTACAACAAGAAATTCAAATAATTTTTCTTTTTAAACAATATATTTCTTTTATTTTTTTATTGTATAGAAATTTTAATTTTATTTTATATAACTAATTGATTTTAAAGATGGTAGACCGTAAATGACCTTCATGCTCATTCACGCATATGCGACATCTTATGAGAAAATTATTCATTGCTGTATGAAGGGTGGAAATCGGGATCGCCTCGATTATTGTTTTAATGGACTGCTTCTAACTAGTCAAATTCCTTGGTTTTTTTTGACACCTGTTGTGTGACATAATCCCATACATAAAAATTCTGGATAATAATTTGTTTTAGAATTTTCGTTGGAACTCCGTCATAACCGGTCTGGCTATGTGCAGTTGCTAAATCTTGCTGCAACCAAATGTTGTTGAAACGAGTTCTGGGTTAGAGAAAACTGTTCAACATCCCCATTGGTCACCGTTTTATGCTTTTTGCACGATTCGTGCTTCACCCTACATATGTTTTTATGAGCGGTTTAATACTTTTTAACAAATTAATTTCGTTAGTAATGCAATTGCTAAGTTTTGAATCAACATATAATGAAAAAGTATCCACTTGAAGCAATAAAGTTAGGCCTGTCTAAATACGAAAGCATTCTCAAATGTTGCCCTTTTCACTTCAAAAGCCTAAGGTGATTTTATTTCTGATTGTTGTTGAGTGTTTGTTTTTTCGTTTTCGTAGAAATTTATTGCACTAACTGACAAGGGCATTTATTTTTATTCTTTTATAATTATTTTATTATTTATATTACTTTATTTTGTTTTATTTTATTTGATTTTATTTCATTTTATTTTGTTTTATTTTATTTTATTTTATTATTTGTTTTATTTTGGTTTTTTTTATTTCATTCTATTTTTTATTTTATTTTATTTTACCTTATTTTATTTTATTTCATTTTATTTTATTTTATTATCTATTTTATTTTATTATTTGTTTTGTTTTATTTTATTTCGTTTCATTTCATCTCATGTCATTTCATTTTATTTCATTTCATTTTATTTTATTTTATTTTAGTTTATTTTGTTTTATTTTATTTTATTTTATTTTATTTTTTTTATTTTATTTTATTTTATTTTATATATATTTATTATTTATATTATTTATTTTTTTTATTTTATTTTATTTTATAATATGTTATTTTAATTTACTTTATTTTTCTTTATGTCATTTTATTTTATGTTATTTTATTTCATTTCATCTTATTTTATTTTATTATGTTTACTTTATTTTACTTTATTTTATTTTTTTATTTTATTTTTTTATTTTATTTTTTTATTTAATTTTTTTTATTTTATTTTATTTTTTATTTTATTTTGTTTTTTATTTTACTTTATTTTATTTTATGTAATCTAATTTAATTTAAATTTTAATTTAAATATTTTCGCCTATTTCGAGCGAAATGAAAAAGTTCGAAAAATTGCTTTCTTATGCATACAATATAAAGTCATGTACATAATTTGATATCAATCTAAAGTCGTATACAGAATTGTATTGAAATGTGATGATGATATTGTAAATACATCACCTTCGCAAGGGCCAGTTTGTATGGTCTAAACTTAAGCACGATTTACTCTTTTTGGTTTGGATTAATCGCCATTTTCTACGATTCTTATAGTATGTCCTGAGAAACTTTTCTATTTGAATTGATCACCGCTGGATGGAAAAGAGTTCGGCGAACTCAGGCCTGAACTTGATCATCAAACAAAATAGTCGCATTTTACGGATCTCGATACAATTTAGTTACAAGAAGCTCCCACTGTGCAATGCTAAACAGCCACCGAATGATAACAACGGTAAACAATTGATTTTTCGGGTGTGATCTTTTGCAAGTGTGTCTGTGTGTGTGTGTTTCTTAATCAATACAATACACATTAAATTAGGGGTCAAGTGTGAGATACACATGTTATTATGGCAACTCCAGTGGCAATCACTGTGTTGATGCTGTTGGTGGACTGAGGAGGGTGGCAATGTTGGCGCGGCGTCTTTGCCTCCATTAAATTGTTCCGAAATGCGATTAATTGTACAGCGTGGAAATTGTCCCAATTTCGATTGTTATTTGTGGCTTCGATACGATATTCGGCACTCAGTACTTCTTACCACAATAAGAGGAGGAATTGGTTGGAGTGAGTTATAAAGTTCGGTTTTATTTGTTGCTTAGGGAAGGGTAAGTTGACGGTGAGTGTTTAATTAAACTTCTTTTCTGCTGCATTATGATGATTTCATTTTATATCATTTGATTTTGGTTTGATTGCTGGCTTTCCTATTGCTATTTGCTACCGCTTGCTGAGCACGTAACCTTCGCGGGTGTATTTTTCTGTAGAAACTATTTGCAGTATTAACGGACGGACAGACAGACTGATGGCGACAGACAAGTGGACGAACAAATGATGGCCATCCGCAATGAAATTCATTCATATGTTCGTAATGAAACGATGACAGAGGGAATGAATGAAAATTTTTTGCGATCATTCACGATTATTGATGTTATTTCCTTTTGTGATCTGCAGTCATTTTGAAAATCAAGCGAATTTGAAGTTGTCTTACAATTGTTGCGTGTTTTAATGCAAATTCATTTAGAAACCAAATTGAGTCGTGTTTCGCCGTGCGTTTACGTGTTATGTGTGTGTGTGAGGATTTGTGTGTTTTGCTTTGGGTTTTTGTAGTTCAAGTTTGAATATATTTGATGCTGTTGTTGCTGCTGTTGCTGACTTCCAGGGGAGTTAGTACTCCGACCAAATGATGACGATGCCGATGCCAATGCCGATGACGATGACGATGACGACGATGATGATGAAGATGACGAAACTGTTTGGTCGTTAATTGTTGGAGATGAATTGAGTGCTTAGGCTTAAATCAAAACATCCGTGGCTGTGATGGCGACCGTGGCTGATGTACAACGGATGAGTGCCACATACAATAGTGATTATAATTTTTAATTTTTTTTCGCCTGTTATTACGGCGTCTTCGGTCTCTGCGTATAAGCAATGAATTGCCTGCCGTGTGTTCCGTTTTATTGGTGGCTTACTTGGTATCACACAATTTTGTGTGTTTATGGCTTTTGTCAGTTGGCCTTTAACAGCTTTTCTTCTTTGGAACAAATTCGAAATCGAAAGTGCGTAAAGCGGTTTGTTTTCATTTTCACATCGACAGTTTTGTGCAGTTTGTGCGCTTTTCAACCTTTATAATTAAATTTCAATTTTGAAATAAATTTTCTTCATTCGCGCTTGGTAATTTTCATTATACATACGTTTTCTTTGTACAAATCTCGGTGATGGCGTTTACAGCATTATGGCTGTTGTTGTTAAGCGGTGGCTACTGTTACTCTTATTTGTTAGAGTTGTTGTTGTTGTTGGTGGTGTTGTGGTTGCTGTTGTTTTGAGCTTTAGATTCGTTTTAGCCGCTTAAGTCGTTGTAATTGCTCTTTTAACCGGAAAAGTTAAATCATTTTAATGGTGCTTGCGTAGATTTCAAATTGAAATTGCATTAATGTAGCTGTAGTAGTAAGCGTTGTTGATGTTGTTGTTGCTGCTTACTCGTAACTTAGTTTTGTGGTGTACACATGCACAGACACATCCAAATGCCTGTACGAGTCTATGGTGGGAATTATGTCTGAATGCAGATATTGCAAAAATACTCGGTATCATTACAAATATGCGTTGAATCTAGATCGACACAGTAGTCATCCATTCATTCATTTTACCATTGTTTCATCAGCTAATCACAAAGCGTGTAATCATGGAAACGTAGCAGGTTCGTATTGGTTCGTATTTAAGCAAGCAAAGAGACTTTTTAGCATCCTAAACGAACCGGATGATTTCTTGCAAACGTCTAAAATACCCGCTACCAGAGAAGAGGAGGTTTCACTATCATCATCATTTTCCCATAAAGATGTTGTTGGATGAAGAATGGATAACTTTGCGTTCGTAACATCGGTTTTTAATATCCAATTAATTTTAATGTTTGCATGTCCTTAATAGTAAATGTACAGTGTCGGCCATTTGGCATTTTCTTTCTAAAAACGAACACGAGCCAATATTTTTGCACATATTGCAAATTTTGTTTAAATATCTTTTAAATTTCTTTAATTTCTTTCAGAGAGCATTAGGAGTCCAGAAATTTGAATCTCTTGCATCGTTTTTGCGGGCCATCTGATTAAAATCGATTGTTTTTTGATACTCCACAAGAGGAATTCTAATCTCATTAAATCTCTGCTATACAGTGACAAGTTGCCATTAACAAATTAACAAATTTAGTGAGCAAAAGATCGATTGTTCGATGAGCCGTAGTAGATCCAGTTTATGTCCTTAAAAGGCGATTATCATGCCGTTTTTAGAGCTCCATCTTGACTACCATGTCTTGTAGAAAAAAATAGGCCAATGAAACTATCGATCCATAATTCAAAGGACTTATTTGATTCTCGACAATCTTCTAGATCCTTTTCAAGTCAGTATTATCTTTCTATTTGTAATTCCTACAGGGAGTGAACGCTATAAGGAGAAGACGAGAGGGGCAGACCATCTTTTTATTCGGAAATAGATCTTTCCATAAGATTTTAGAGATTGAGGATATAGAGAATATAGGGGATATATAAGATATATAGGATATATAGGACATATAGGATATATAGGATATGAAGTATATGTAAGATATATGGGATATATGGGATACATAGGATATATGGAATATATAGGATATAAGTATAGAAGTTAACTACGAAAGATAAATAGAGATAAAAAAGAAATATAAATAGGATATAGAGGATATACATATAGGATATATAGCATATGTAGTATATATAAGTTATGTGCGATATATAGGATATGTGGCATATACGAGTATATGATACATGTATAAGCATAGAAGTTAACTACGAAAGAAAAAGGTAACGACTAAGTAATGGTCACATTATGATCTCTCTTGAAAGGGCAATCGTGCAAATCTGATCACTGATATGCAGAGTGTGTTACAGCTATAAACTTTATAAATTGCCAGTTACGGAAGGCAGTATAAATCAATACATTTCGCCTAATATCAACAATGGCGCGGACTGCATACCAAAACGGAGTCAGAATGTAAATGACGTGACATAACAATAAAAATGCCGCGGGTGTCGAAGGCCTGCCGGCTCGTTGCCACTAGTGAATGGAATATTGTAATCTAAGCTTATAACGTCCTGTTTTTTCTAAACTTAGTTTACCCCCTCTCACCTTATTATTCTTTTATCTAGGGTGACACTTTTTGTAATGTGAAAGGCTATCATTTTTTCTATGCGACTTGACTGCACTTTGTCAGTATGGCTTTAGAACTGCTAAAACGATAACTGAACAGATAATCCGACTTCGAAAAATCCCGACTATAAAGTGTTGTCTAAAAGGCTATCTTCAGCAGATCAATTCGGCAAAATTTATTTGAAGCCACACCGAAGCCATGATGTCTTGCGTCGCTGTTAAATCTTTGTGGAATGACAGGGTCCTACTTTAGAGAAGATAGGCAAATATATCACTTAGTCGCCATGAAGTAAATGAGCCCTTAGATATCGCATTATCCCTTACATATGGAAATGTTGATAAGGAAAGCTGTAGTGAGTGCTACTGGCAAAATGCGTGCTATGTACGTTAATGTTATTGATGTCATTAGAGTCAGCAAATGTAAAAATGGCTGAAAACAAGGACAAATTCAAGTTATTAATTTTGACAAACAAAGCCCTTTCCTTTAAGGCATTAACTCGGTACCGTCAGGAGACAAGGTACCGATAGCACACTACTTACGTATAGGTACTATTCCGGCCTTAGCAAGCTACTTAATGACAAAAGTCTTCTCTCGACCGTATCAGCCAATAGTGCTAGCTGTCTTGCTACATAGCAAAAAATCCTATATTATGAATCAGTTTGGCGATTTACAATTGAGTTTATGGAATTGAGTTTATGAAATGTTTTTACGTATTCGTATAAAGTCAACCTCTTTCCTACTGTTCAAATAAGTTTGGTATGCTAGAAATATCCGGTATACATATAGAAAACGAGGTTATTTTGGCTGAAGAAAAAATTAACGTGTACTAACTAGTTCAGATCGCTAGCACGTTAAGTGCCAGTTTTTGAAAAAAGATATCGTTTAGATGGGTGCCGCGTTTGCCACTGCGAGCTGTAGGTGTTACCGTGCGATGGATATGATTTTAACACAATTCAACAGTATTTTTGCGTCAATTCATTATGCTGGACGAAACATGTGCTTAGCTGTGGCAATCACTTCCGAAGAAGCCGAAAGCGAGAAGTCGGCCGCGTAATGGTGATGGCCATGCTATTGGCAGCAGTGCAGGTGGTGTAAATCATATCGATTAACTTTTGGCGAAGAAATCAAGCAGTGGCGATTACTACGTAGTCTTATAGGATCACCAAAAAAAAAATATCAACTAACTCCACATGTTCTCTCTTGCGCAGCTCTGATGACCAAATTCAGCCAACTTTCGCTGCGAATTACTTCCTGTCAATCATATCATTCGGAAATTGTTGAAAAAGTTGGATTGCACTGTTAGATTAAGAAATAAATTAAGAAACAGTAATGCATTTATCAAAAGAGAAATATATGCAAATTGTGTCGTTCAGATTTTCATACTCATTATGCTATTCATGATATTCACCGCAAGTGTTCCAAATAAAGGGGTGAATTTGTAAAATTGGAAAGTTCGATCATCGTCGATATAGAAACTCGAAAGGTCCTTTCTGAGTCCGAGTACCATAATTCGAATGTGGACAAATCAAATATTTTTCCTACAAACTGTGTAAAATTTCTCATCATAAATCTCAATGTGTCTGAGCTACGCTTGGTTTTGTACGACGCAACAAGTGCTATTTTTACATTTTATTGATTTTATTGAGCAGAGAAGTTGCATTATAGGGGGAGTGTTGCAGAAGTTCTTCAGTGAACAGATTTTTTGTCAAAAAGAAATATTTACAAATGACTTAAATAGTTTAAAGAAGAATGCGCCGGACAATCATCAATCTCTAACGATTAAAATCATGCACAACAGGTCTAGAATTTAGTGTTCAAATACCAATTACAGCATTTCAAATGGATCAGCTAACACCGTTTTGAAAAGCGTAACCAATGGCCCTCACATGCATCATATCTTGGGTGGTATAAAGAACACTCAACTTTTTGGCATTAAATCATTTTGTAAAGCGCTTTATTACGGTAAATAAAACTTAGATCTACACTTATTTTTGGGAAACAACCGATCAATTGAGTAGAAATCGTGTGAAAGGTGCAGCAAGATCGAAAGGATGGCATCAAATCCGCTCAATAATCAAGGTTCTACTGACGGTTGTAAGTATTTTAAGTGTTTCTTCCGTGTTGCGTCTTCGACTTGAAGTTATTGGCAAGAAGAAACCGGATTTAGGGGTAGAGTTGCCCCCTGGTTTTTGCACAATGATAATGTGCTATCTTACACTTCATTGGCTGTTAATGTGTTTTTCGCCAACAATTTTTTTAACATCGCCACCATATCGAATTATTAAATCTGACTGAAAAGATTCAAAAGGGTACTCTGAGAACTATCTCGGAAGGTGATCATTTGTCGGATCGGATAGGAAACACTTTAAGGCCGACAAAATAGATTTAGACGAATAAATAAAGACCTTTTTGGAAAAAATTAAAACTTGTTTTACCTTTTGGACATGGTAGTATAGGCATTTTTAACTACTAACTATCTTGGAAGATGATTATTTACCTACCTTCAAGGATTGGTAAAATCGTATTATTTCCGGATAGGAAACACTTAAAGGCGACAAAATGGATTTAGACGAATTAATAAAGATCTTTTTGGAAAAAATTAAAACTTTTGGACACAATAGTATAGGAACTTTTATCTATAAAATATTTTGTTGGTTGGTGGAATCAACGGCAATAAATATATATTTAATTTGCCAAAAATGTGAAATTTATTCACAGATGTACTCAGTTTTAGGTATGTTTGAAAAAGGAATTGAAGTCCTTTCATATTGATTCAACGTACAGGAGGACATTATAAGTGCGCTTTGAATACAAAGCTCAAAAAGGGTTTGAAATTACAGATCTGAGGGCTGTAAACGCAACACAACAAACTATAGAGTTTTAGAGATATTCAAATTGGAAAGTCTTCAATTTGGCGTCATAAAGATTTGCACCACCTCGTATAACAAAAATATTACAATTTTAGTGTGTTTTGAATGGAGATTTTTTAATAGGCCAAATTTCATTTAAGAATTTTCTGCAATTTTTTCGCCATACTAAAAATTGTGATATATTGCTTTTTGGTGAAAAATTTAGCGGCATTGCCAACTTTTTTTGTTTACTGTATTGTCCGATGAAAAAATGTAGCTTTAAATTTCACGAGAAGTTTTTTATATGGAGTCTCAGTCAGCATAGTAGCAGCCTTTAGATATGATTTCAGAACTGCTATAGGGAGATTTTGTCACATTGCATATTCGACATTTTTGCTATTCTTAGCATAAGGAGTTTATTATTTTAAAATCGTTCAGACTTGATTCGCTTCCAAGCGAATTAACTTGAAAATCGTTTAACAAATCATTTCATTCATTCGTGTTTTCTATTCATTTCACATTAGATGTCGGTACAGAAAATGATGGTGTATCATCTGTTTGGAGTCACAGTGAAGGTACTTTCTGATTCATATTTGTGGACACAGTAAGATTTGGTTACGCTATGCGTCAGCTTAATCTTCTTCCGCACAGACAATTAACGCTTTTTTGTTGGTCATTTTTTTTTTTTGGTTTCTGCTTTGTTGGTGAAGGAAGTGAGAGTAAGAAAACGAAATTCGAAAAACAAAATCACTTGAATTGAAATGTTTAAATATGGCCTTTAAAATGTTGTGTGTTAATGCGCGTAAGAAAATCGATCGATTTCTCAAAATTATAACAAATCAAATACAAAAACAACAAAAACAGAAAATTTAGCAGGAGCAACAGGGGGGAGGACACCGAGAGTAACAAACGTATAAGCTTTTTCAAAATTCATTTCACTGGCTGGCCATGCAAGAACGGGTGAACGGTGGGACGGACTGGCCGTTGTTATTGAATTTATGTAAAATCATTTGATTACTTCTCGAATCTCGTCGTATCCGGAGCATTCAAATGAAAGTGAAAATATGGATACGCATATCTTAAGGCAAAGGCGGTTCTTGAAATATAAATAAACATAAATAGGTTAAGAAAGAAATGCATTTGCAATGCAAGTAGAACATCATTTTGAAATCTGTACAGAATGCGCCACATTTGCCCCAGAAGCACCGGCGATCGTTGGAGCATCGAAGGTGCTTTTCTCGCTTAGAATACGATTAGCATCTTAAAAAGTGTGAGTCGAATTTACATTTAGTTCAGCAAAATCGTTGTCAACAAAATATCTCAAAGTGCGGTGCAGCCACTGGGAAACCATGGACATGGATATTGATATTTTTGTGGCTGGTTGTTCCAGTTTTTGAGATCAAAATAAAGTGAATGGTTATAGAACTCATATTATATTAATGGTTATTATATAATCCACCAACGATCAATGACAAATGACTCACGCGGACTGTGCGACTAAACTGTATCGAAAGTGATTTGAAAGAGAAATAATTGCATCGCATACGCTTGGTTGGAATATCATGTTCGCTTTTTATTAATACGCCCTAATTTCTAATGCCTTTCCTAGGCGGCCATAAAGACTGGCCAGCCCTAATACTAATATTTATGTTATTTCCTTATACCCGGCCTACGCACAAAACACACGCTGGTACTAACATTTATGGCGATCCTATAAAAATCAAATCATGAAAATTATTTCAGCTTCTTGTTCTGCGCCTCAGATGTGGACTTTATGGCTAACACTTTTTTTTGTAATTTGCAATATCAACTTTTAATTTTATTCGATTTTTATGACATTTTAGTATTGTTGGTGTTTTAGATTAAAATGAAAATTAAACATAAAATATTTATACTCATAGGCATGTTAATTGGATTATTAAACAGATTATTGGACGGTCTATGATAATGTAATAAAAAAGAAGTCGAGTCACCAGTGGAAGTGGGAAAGGGAAAGGGGGGCTATTGTGAAGGTGATTTATGTTTGTGGGCAACGTTATGGGAAACAATTTCATGATGGTCGATGTAACTGAATTTTTGAATATTACTGCAAATAATTTATGTACAGGGTGGAGCACGACTCGTGCTACTATCAACTGTCAATGGGAACCGTTACTTAAAAATGTTGAAGGAGTTTCTTTCACCCAAAACTCCGCCGAAGACGTAGCCGTTTCAACAGCATTTGGTTCCAGCGAAATGAAGTAACTGCACATTTTGCTGGACCGGTTATGGCGGAGCTCCAACGAAAATTCTCAAACAAATTAATATCCAGAATTTCCACTTTCCGCTGGCTCCCAAGGTCACCGGACCTGGCTGCACCAGATTTTTGTTTTATGGAGTTGTGTCAAGCAACAGATGTTCAAAACGAAACCAAGGAATTTGACTGAATTGAAGCAGTCCTTTAAAACAAGAATTGAGGCATAAAGCATTTATCTGATCATATCATCATAATGTTCGAATTTTTCGTATTTTGAATTATTTAAGAATAATTTAACAGTACTTCAAGTAATATTTAAAAGTTCAAAACCAATTCGTTATATAAAATAAAATTGAATTTTCCATATAAAATTTTCTATATAAAAATAAATAAATTAAAAAACAAATTATTTGCATTCCTTTCAATTATTTAAGAATAATCTAACAGTACTTCAAGTAATATTTTATAATTTTTTAAAATATTGATCTTACATCCGAACATCGAAGTTTTCAGTGATGTAAAATTTATTTCAAACTTTGGTTAGGTACGACTCGATTATTGCGCTTGTGATGATGGATAAAATCTAAATGTTTTCCTTTTTATACGAGGATTTGAAGCTTTTTATTGTTAAAACTTTTTATTAACAACATTTTATTGACAACATTTCCCATGTAATTCAACCGGTTCATAATTAAATCACTTGTCGTTCCGTATAAATTTTAAGCGTTCTCCGTTATTATTATATATTACTGTATTCAAAAAGTTTCAGCTTTCAATTTAAACTACGGAGGTACGCGGATGAGAAAAATATATTTTTTATATGTTGATAATATCCGTTACAAATTTCAGACTATAAATATCATTAGGGTTTGAGCATATGTCGCAAATGTAGGAGAGAATTGAAAAGTTCAATCATCGCCGATATATATACTATTTGAAATGTCTTTTCTGAGTCCGCATTCCAAAACTCAAATGTGGGCAATTCAAATAGTTTTTTTCTACACTGCCAAATTTAAATTCTTAAATGTCATTGGTGTTAGAGCTACCATTGGTTTCACACCACACATAATGCGATTTCGGCGATTTTTACAATGCTTGATTTTGTTGAGCAGAGGATTTCCATTAAACTTTGTATACGAAGGCAATCGGTGAGGGGACATTGTCGGAAAGAAATGTTTACAAATGGTATAGACGGTTCAAAATAAGATAAAGAACGAGCTGAATACAAAGAGTGCCCAGGACGTCTATCAATCTATGCCGATGAAAGCAAAGCCGAGATTTGATGTTCCGAATCGTTGATTAACAGTTTGAGATTTTGGTGATGATACCAAAAAATTCAAACGAATCAGTTAACTCCATTTTAAAAGATATTTTGGGACACAGAACACTAAACTTTTTCTTTTTAAAAGACCAGCGTCATGAAGTCTGTGCTGAGAGATGATTTCTTATTACCCGCACGTTATATAACGCATTATTATATTAGATGAGACTTGGATCCATATTTATGATCCAGCCTATCGATTATTGTTCCAAATTTCGGGCAAGAAAAAGTCTTTAAAAACTCAAGAATAAGCTAACGCGTTTGTCCGTTCATCTTGCATTAAAAGCTTCTTTCGCCGGTTCAAATTGTCACCAAAGAATGTTATTGCTAATTGGCATATTGCAATTAAATTCGTAAGTTTTTCAATGTTCCTTATAAAAAACGGATAAGAATAAAGAAAAAAATCAATTTCTATGGAACCAAAAATAGCAACAGTATTATAAACTTAAACTATCTTCAATAAGATTCATTAAGGACAATGAATTTTGGAGAGAAAAGTCTGTTGTTTCGAATGTGTTGTTATATTCTCGAGATACATTGCTGGAGAAAATGGAACGAGCTATGATAGGGATAATTGAAACTTGATTTTTCTGAAAATAGTCTGCTGCGTAAGACTGGCGATTATTTATTGCTTCAATAACAAAAATTGTTTTCTTAGAAGTTTGTAAGTGTCTTCAATTAGTTTTCCATAAGAAGTTTCTGAAGCATGTAATGTTGTTGTTTTTCCGTTGTAAATTCTATGGTACGGTCTTCATGAATTCTTCATGAAGTTTTATTTTCAACACACATATTTATAGAGTTGTAGGGGGTTTTAGTTCAAAAAGGGAACAGTAAAAGTTAATCTCTAACAAAATTCTGAATCTGTTGTATGGTACATATTCACTCTAGTAGGGCAAACTGAGAATATTTTTAATGACATTTTGCATAGTTTCAATACGCTCAATTGCTCCATGCAATATTTTGCATGAATGCACCAGAATCAGAATCCCAAAGACCTCCACACTCTGGACCACAGCCTTGAGGTGCAAGCTTATATTAGTCATTTCATCTGACTGAAATTTCTTTGATGATTTTAATATTTAATCTTCTGATTGTAGTGTCTTTTCAAAATTGGTAATGACTGCAGTAACATTTTGCCAGTAACTTATGCCATCCGGGTGCGCCTTCATTGCATCATTTCTTGCTAGTGTTTTATTAGAATGATGAATTAAGTTAGAGGTCAAAACCAACGTTTATCTGTTGTGCTACAGGGAAAAATAGTTTAGGTTAGATCAGTGTACCAGTCTGAATAGACAGACTCGCTTGGACTGTATAGTCCATTGTGCTTCCACGGAGACCGGAGATATGGATGTCCCCCGTTAAACCATCCTGAGCGTCTCAAGAAGGAATATCTATATCTTCCAAAACTCCTGGGTACCTAAAGAAATAAGAACCAAGTGTTGATGCCCGCCTGTTCACCAGGGCGGATCAAGTGCAGAGGAAGTGTTCTATGGACTCCTCCTCCTCTACATCCCTACAGCTCCTATAGAAGTCAGTAGTCACAACCTTCAATCTCACTGCATGTCTTCCAATCAGACAGTGTCTAGTCATGACGGATACCAGTAATGAGACGTCAGATCTTGATAGCGACAGCAGTGTGGGTGAACTCTTCAAATCTAGGTGAGGCCGCATCTGTCTGGATTGATTACAGCTTTGGACAGACGCTCACCTACTATGTGCTGCCAAATATTCTCTATCTCGCAGTAGGACCTTGCAAATGGCCAGAGGCATACTCAGGGACTCCAAATCGTCTGGAGTTCGTAAGGTTGTCCCAAGTCTTGCCAGCTCGCCCGCTCTGCAGTTCCCTGGTATCTCCGTGTGGCCTGGCACCCACATAAGGTGAATGTTGAAATGCTCAGCCATCTCGTTAAGAGAACTGCGGCATTTCAGGGCTGATATTGAGTTCAGGAAGACAGAATCCATTGATTTAATGGCAGGTTGACTGCCAGAGAATATGTTAATCCCCACCGTAGTGAGGAAGTTACACCTCAGCCATACTGCCACTTCCTTAATGACCTAAATTTTGGCCTGATAAACACTACAGTGATCAGGTAGTCTGTCACAGGGGAAGTTCTTCTGCTTATGCTGCCTTTCCTACAAGTGCTTGTACTGAATATTTGAAAGTATGTTTAGATAACTATGACAACTTGTAGTATTACATTATTGTATTTCTACACATCAGATTCATTTATTAATAATTCTTAATATTATTTTTGTATTCCTCTTTGAGTTAATTAATAAGTCTATAAATAAAGTAATTTCTATGAAAAATTCCACTCATGTGAGTGCACTTTATTTGCCTACTTAGTTCCCTTGCAAATTACGAATCCACTATGAATGATAGTATTGCTTCTCTTTCAATTTTCCTTCGAGGTGTTTCTCTAAATTTGAAACCAGACATACTCCTATGGCCAACATCTTGAAACTATGGTGTATAACCAACTATTTCTATCCTTGTTTTGATGAAGGAGAGTTGCCGCACAGCAATTCAATGACGCCAACGCTTATACGGCCTCGTTTAAATTCAACTATAAAATATTTTGTTGTTATCAACAAAGTTGAACAGTGGTTCCCGTAAACTTTCTTGTATTCTGCTCTTATTTCTTAATTATTTAATCTTAAAACTGGTAAAATTTTTCTGCATACCCTGGTTCAAAATAATTTACAGATTTCGTCACTGGCATAAGATTTAAGGGGTTTCAAACGCCAACTGAATGCTGCTGTTGATTGCAAATTCGACAGTGGTTATGTGATTGTATGCATTTGCAAATAACAGAGTAATTGCTTGAACTAACTTGTGTAAATCCCTATTAATTATAATTTAACTTAAACGACTTGCAACGTTACTTTTATTTGAGTCACATTTTGTACCGGATTTATTTTGGTATTTCCTTTCGAATGCGTAAGATATCCATCCAAATGACCACCACAAAATAAAAAAAAAACAACCCGCTCACGTCTTTATAGTTTTTTAATGTACTTTTTTTCACCACAATTGTGATATTTGGATAGTTATTTCTTGATATCTCATCTCGGCATCAAATAATTGTGTCTTGAAATTGTTTAAAGTGCATTAACGTCATTATTTTTCTAACAAATTTGCTAAGAAAAGAGATCTCTGTGTGAATTTCTTGGCCATCGTTTGTCTACCTCTCTTCTAGGGGGCGGTTATTTGTTAAGCTGATGGTGGTCGAGATAGTTTGATTTTTAGAAATTGTGTGATGTGGTCCTGTCCGTCTGTTTCCGTTTGTCTCTGTGTTCTTAACGAACTTTATGGCGTTTTAATTAACGTAAATTTAATAACATTTTTGTCTTATTTAAAAGCTACGTTCGAGTAAAGTTTTTTCTAACAAAACCGATATTTGCTTAATGTACAAATGAAGTTACGTTAATTAAATGTCTTAAATGTTTTTAACATAAAAGTTGTATTGTGCAACTTGAATATTAGAAAGGCGATGTTTTCTACACTATGTAATTTCAACGTTAATTGCAAAAGAAAATATTCTCAAAAATTTGTTTTCATTTATAAAAAATTTAATTGAATTGAATTGTCTTACAGTTGAAAGAACATTTTGGATCATTGGTTTCATAAATAATCTTTGATATTTTAGACATATTTTTTCTTCCGTTAAATAAGACACTGATAATTTGACACTAGTAATTTGGGCAGGTCAGTAAAGTCGTCCTGGGAAAATATTCCACGTTATATGAACTATTAGCTTTGTAAGCAGGACTACCAGACGCTTTTTGAGAAATGTTGTTAAATTTAAATAAACATGCGAAATTATTAGAAACCTAACTAAAAACATCATTAACAAAATTTGAGGAAAACAAATTTGAGAGGAATTAGGAATATTGTACCGGCTTATCCATTTTTCAGTTTCAAAAGTAAAGTTAAATATTACGTACATAGAGCCATGATTTCGATGAAACTTTTATTTTACTGTAATACTTAGACTTTGCCATCAAGTACGAAATATAATGCCATTTAAATGACCGCCCCTGGATTGGTTGCAGTAGGGGATCCTTATGAGACAGTTTTCGACCACTTTTTTTGTACATTTCGGGCGGTATCTCGGTGATAACTTTACTAATGTTGATTTTCAAATGCTCCAACGTTTGGGGATTATCGGCACATTCGGATTTTAACGGCGTCAAATCGCATGATCTTGCTGGCCAATTGACGGCGATAACTTGATGAATGTTGGTTTGCAAATCCCACAACGTTTGAGAATTATCCGTGTAAACACGACCTTTGACGTAGCCCCACAAAAAAAATTTAAAGGCGTCAAATCTCATGATCTTTGGTGGCCAATTGACGTCGCCAAAATGTGAAATTACGCTTTCTGGAAATTTCTCATGCAATAAAACTAAAATCGGTCGTGTTGTGTACATCTTGGCACTGTCTTGTTGAAACCACATATCGTCCAGTTCATGATCTTCAAATTGCAGGCTAAGAAAAAAGTCGGTTATTACACGGCCATAGCGCTATAAATTGAAATTCGGATTATCTGCCATACTTTCACTAACAGAAGCGATATTTTCGGCAGTGCCTACATTGCAATGATGTATAATCCTGATCACATCTGTAACTTCTCTTCTTCGCTTTTCAGTACCTTCAAATTTCTTCATAAACTTACCAATTCCTTGCACAGTAGGTTAATTATGATGACCATAATCACTCCGTAATGCACGAAAAGTACCCACATTTGAATTACCACTTTTGTGGTAAGTTTTAACATTTTGTGAAACGATCCTACGTGTATGGAATGGCAAACCTTTCACTAAATAAATAACACTTCAGATGACAAGTATTTAACAGTTGACAGCCTTGCCAGATCGATGGTTTTGAAAAAAACTGGGCCAAAAGAACAGATTTCATATAAATATTGTTATTTAAGCATTTGTAGATTTTGTCTGATTCAGAGATTGACTTCTAATCTAAAGTTCTTTTACTATGTGAATTAGTTGCAAATTTGTTTTGAGTTTATGGCGACAGTGGTTTCCTCCTTAAATATCCGTTTATGAACAATGTTGCAGTTATCATTATTAGTAAAAATATTATTGAAAATAATTCTTTGTCGATTAATCACATCTTTTTCAATTCTCAGTTGCAATTTACAATATGAAAAAGGTATTGTTTTTCTTGACAGTTTCTCTATGAAAAAATAATTGAAGTTAGATAGAAGTTTTAAACGCCCAAGAACCGCAATTGAATCACAGCTTTGAGTATCTGTTTCCTTTATCTTCATGAGAATTTTAAGCACTACCATCCCACATTTATCACATTTGTAAAAAAAATGCTTTCATTTATTAAGGGAAACCAACAAAATACTGTTCTACTCTTGAAGATCTAAAGATAAGTTGTGCGTTATTGGAGATAAGTTTCAAAGACGGACAATTAATTATTCACTGTCGTGTATTCTTTATTGATGCGGTGAAATAATCATTAAAACTATTATAAATGATATTTATTCCATATATTTATTCTTTGTGGACCTCTTTTCTTGTTGGATAAATTATCGCAAAAACAATTATCTCTGGATTTTTTATGGGCAATTCTAACAATTTTGCTAACTTCCTTCAATATTGCTATTCTTCGATCTCCTCCTCCCCTTCAGCAGTTTTTCCTTGTACAAAATCAAGTTTTGCAAATTCACATAAATCCACGGTGCAAATGTTTTTTGCACTTGACATCAACAGAGAGCCTCCGAAATAGCTCTGCTGATTAATGAAACACATTTATCTGCGTAATTATCTCTGCCGTGAGATTTCGTTGCAATTATTCCCTAGCTTCGGCAATATCGCAATTTTTTTCAGACTATTCAAGAAACTTCTGTGGAACGAAGTTTCTTTTCATTTCTCGGCAAATAAGGTTGTGATCAGTTATATATTTTAAGAGGACGTTTTCAAAACTAGCCGGCCTAACGAAGAAGACACAAAAAAGTTGTTAAAAATGTTTTTTAGTTTTCAACATAATCCCCTATTAGTTCGATGCACTTTTTGCAACGATATTCTATTCAATAGCTTCTATACTCTGTTCATAGTAAGAACTGCCGAACTCCTTAAAGTAGCCATCAACTGCAGACTTTACCTCTTTCACTGTTGGCAAATCTTTTACCAGCGAGCTATTTTTTCAAGATGGGAAATAGAAAATAGTTCAAGGGAGCTAAATCTCGCGAGTAAGGTGCGTGAAAAAGCAATTCGAACTTTAATTCGAATGTGAACTATGGAGAATTGTCTTGATGAAATAACACTTTTTTTCGCCAAATACAGTCTTTTTCCAGAATTTCATCACTATACTGTGCTATAAATTAGCACGATATTTGCATTGATGGTTTTTCCTTTCTGAAAATATTCAAGAAAAATAATCCCAAAAATGTTGACCATGACTTTGCCTGCATATAGAACCGTCTTCGTCTTCTTTGAATATGATTCTCCGGTTCCAGTCCACTGATTTGACTGTTCCATTGTCTCACGTGTGAAGTGGTAGACCCATGTCTCATCCATGGTTATAAATCGATGCAAAAATTCGGCTATATTGCGGAGAAACATCGCCAAACACTCTACTGAAACATCTGGTTTTACATCGCTGGTTTTACTTTATTAAAAGCAAGCGCGGCACCCATCTTACGCACAGCTTCCTCATCTTCAATATGCGAAGTATGTGTCAAACTAAACATGCTATACGTATGGATAAAACCGTCAGTATACTCGTATCTTCGTGACGAGTGTGCCAACATAAAAAAAAGTAGTAATCGAAATTCGAATGTATGTAGCCCGTGAAATTTGAAAATTCATCTTATTTTTTTGAACACACCTCGTAGATAGTTTACAGTTGAAGAGCTCCCAGCACGTAAATTAAATACTTTTGCACAAATCTTTGAAAAATACTTCCTGTATAGAAATAACTGATCGGAAAGCAAACGAAAAGTTCGCTTGAACTGGATAATTAAATTACAATTAAATTAGGCTTCACTACATGTTATGCCTTTCAGCAGATATTTCCGCAGATTTTTTATGTTGGGAAACTTGCAAAGATATTAATTTTAAAGAAATTTTTTTTACTGTTTAAGTAAATAATGTATATTGGTTAAAACATGTACGTCCTTTCAAATGTTGAAGTTCTCTTTCGACGAGATGGTTTTAATTTGATTTTGTAAGAAGAAATTGAATGTGATTAAGAGCACACCAAAGATCAATCAAAAGCTTGTATAAATTCCAGTTAAAAGAATTTTTCAGGATAAAGAAAACATGGCATAGTACTGAAAAAAAAAAAACAATTTATAGCTACCTACGGACAATAAGTTATAATAAAATAATTATATAAAATAATTATAATAAAAGATACAACTAAAACGGAATGTCTGTGGAAAAACATAATATGGATTTTCATGTAAGATCTTGAATATGTTGTATACCTATAAATCTAAAATGTGTATGGAATTTAAAAATGTTTTCATACAATAGTTTACAAAAGCATAGATTTAAGAACTATGCAAAGTATTTAGGAATTTGTAGAGTATTTAAACGTTTAATCCTTTTTCATTCAATTGTCACTAAATAGTTATTCGAACAAATTAATTTACGGTGCTTAATCGTTTATAAGTAAATATTTACGCTTAATAATGTAAAGATATTCAGTGATGAATACATTATTTTATTCTAAATCCGTGCCACTGTATGTGGAAAAATTTTAATGAAAAATTTTAAGGGAAAGATTTTAATGAGAGTCTTTCAAATTCAGTTTCAAGAACTATAATTTGCCTTACATTCGAATTTGGGGGATTGCTGTATACTGTTTAAGTAAATAATGTATTTCGTCTGTGTTAACGGCAGATCGCTCTGGAATCAGAAATCGTTCAAACCCAAAAATCGTTTTAACTTGTTTTAGTTTCTGACATCGGAATCAAAATTTTATATAATTTTGTTTTGAAACAAAACACAATTTTGATTCTGATTCCTGTAACAGAATCAAAATTATACAAAATCATTTCTAATTTCGCTTCGCTTTCGCGCTCCCAGAAATTTTCGCTGCTATTAAAAAATGTTGTCTGTTTCTTTTTTAATTAAAAAATTTCAAACGAAAATTTCTGGGAGTGCGCTTGGTATTGAACAGTTAGAAGACAGATTATTTAGTGCATTTTCGCGTTTTGCAATTAAAATTTTGGGTTTCTCTGTAATTCAGATTAAAAATATGAAATTGCATAAAATTACATTTTCCTTTCAAATTCTCTACCCAAAAAAATATCTATTTCACTACATTTGAAAAGAGAAACCGAATCAATGTAGATTTTTAGTTTTCTTTCGGTTAAGAAACAAATCAATTCTTGTGGTTTCATTCATAATGTATTTTAAAATAAATTTACAATGTCAAAACCAAAACAAAATTGAAGAGCTTTGCATGAGATACCTTATAGTCGAACCGAATCAAAATGATAGTAGATTAGATTAAATTCATTTAAGATTTTTCGATAATATAAATTGATTGCTATGAAAATGTTTCATTTTTAACATTCTAAGGGCAACAATGTATTAAAGATTTGCAAAGCTAATGTTCGTAGTAAAAACGTTCTTTAAACCCCTAAGATTTTTAGTAATTTAGAAAATTGTACAGTACCAAATATAAATCTTGACCTGAATTTGACTTCTCCTAAATACCTTCCTGCTGCATTAACAACTATACCTCTCATCCAATATTATTTGAGATACAGTAGTGGTCAAAACATTTGCAACCGACGTGACATGTATAGTTTGCATTTTCATTTTTTTGTTTTAATTACTAATTTATGAAAACTTTTTGTAGATTTCTAAACTTCACTCGTTATTTTTGTTAATCAAGAAGGAAAAAAAGACAATTCCATTACTTTTGAACAATAATAAAACAATATTGCTACAGATAGTAAAAATTGAGTGTTCAAAACATTTGCAACTCTCCTTTCTCTTATTTTTGACTATGTAATTAATACTAACAAATGCTAGGACATAACGGTAATCACAGTACTTTTAATCATTTATGATTTACGTATTGACATTTTGTCCAAAAATGCATGTTTATTGTGTTAGTTTTAGTTCAGAGTTAGTTCAGATTTGTAGAAGTAAACCTTTTACTACGCTTTACAAATTTTTGAGGAAAATGGCTGAAAACGAATACTGTTCGGAAGTAAAAGCAAGAGTTTTAAGATATTTTGAAAATAGACTTTCTAGGAATTTCTATAAAATATGATTATCATAAATCGACGGTTTGTCGCATAGTTAACAATGGAAACATACAAACAGTTCAGAAAGGTGGGAGGCCCCGTGTAAAAACAAAATCAAGAATTTTTTACGAAAATTTCAAAAGCTGTTCCCAGACAAGCTAAAACAGAAATTTCCATAGATGCAAATCTTTCCACTGTAAAAAGAAAAGCCCGAAATTACGTTCTTAGAAACTACAGATGCACCAAAAAACCGTTTGTGCCAGAAAAACATCGTAGAGGTCACCTCAACTTTGCTCAAACACATTTTAATTGGACTCAACAGCAATGGAGAAATGTGTTATAGTCTGGCGAGTCAAAATTTAAGCTCCGAGAATCAGATGCAAGAGCCAATGTTCGACGACCTCGGGGAGAAAAGTTTAATCAGTAAAGTTTTAAGCACGGAGGAGGAAATTTTATAGTGTGGGGATGTTTCTCGGGATATGGAATAGGTCCAGTTCACTGCATTACTGATACAACGACAGCCACAATCTATAGAGATCTTCTGAGCTCAGTTATGCTTCCGCACGTTGAATGGGAGACGCCGCTTTCGTGGACATTCCAGCACGACAACGATCCCAAACACACACTTAATATTGTTTTTTTTTTTCTTTAAGTTTTGAACACTTCAATTTCGACTTATTTTGTTAAAATTATTTTTTAAGGTAATAAATATTTTTGATTTTGCAATATATTAGAAAAAATACTGAATTTAAATTTAAATTAAGAAAACTCTTAAGATGTTTTGATTAAAAAACTTTACTTTTAGTTAAAATTTTATTTAAGTTGCATATGTTTTGACCACCACTGTATACTGTTTTTTTTTTTTTTTTTTTTTATGTTTATGCCACACAGAATTATAAAAGATTGATCATATGAAATAAAAACTAATCGATTCAGAAACAGTTCTTGTATTTTGTAAGCCGGATATATGTATATTTTATTTATGATCGGAATTGTGCATACTCGTATATGATATGTAAGAGCCAAGATCGAATCCTGTAGAAAATATATGAATTTTGATATGCAGCTATATTGCAAACGAAACTTTCGTGAACTTCAATTTCCATTAGAAATTTTGTCGAATTTTGCACTTATGTAGGATGATTTTTTAAGATTTAAGTTTTTCAGGTTGGCAGCACTGGTTGGTAATGTCGCCCATACGTCATCTGTCAAAGTGAAAAGTGTACAGTATACTCTGCCATTTCATAATGGAAAGACTAACAAACAAGCAATGATTGCAAATCTTTGAAATTTATTATTAAAATTCGTGCTCTATGACAAATATGCATCGTTTGATATGACCATTTTATGGTCGTCATAATCGACTTGCTGAATTAACAATTCGTGCTGTTATCACCAAATTTCGCACCAAATTTACTTTGTTGGACATAAAACCATCGACTCGCATGCGTAGAGTGCGTACCGAAAAAAATAATGCAGCCGTAGCGACCAGTGTTAATGACGATCGTATCAATTCGTCGCCGTTCTCAGCGTTTGGGCATGTGTTACTCAACCACAAGGAATTTTTTTTTGCCCCAATTGGCTGAGTTGAACTTGGTTGACATGTGGTTTCACCAGGACGGTGTAAAATGCCACACTGCTCGGGAAACAATGTATATGTTGAGGGATGAATTTGGAGAGCAGCTTATCTCTCGATTTGGCCCTTTGAGTTGGTCCCCAAGATCTTGCGATTTAACGCCTCTTGATTATTTATTGTGGGGTTATGTCAAGTCGTTAGTCTATGTGGACAAGTCGAACACTATTGAAGCCTTACAGGATAACATAACACGCGTTATTCGTGGAATACAGGCCGAAATGCTCGAAAAAGTGACAAAAAATTGGACCTTCCGAATGGACATTTTGAGACGTAGCCGCGGAAAACATTTACATGAAACTATCTTTAAACATTAAATGGCAAAGACCAGTTTTTCGATTCCAATAAACAAATTTTAATATATGATGCAAATTTAAGTGTTTTATACTTAAGTGTTTATTTATTTAAGTGTTTTATATTTTTAAAAAAGCTACAATTAAAAAATCACTCTATATTAAAATAGTAACATAAAAATGCACAGAACGTCGTTGCCACATTTTAATTCAAATTGTAAACAGAGTTTTCTGCTATTTAATAATATGTATCAATTCACAGGATTTAAAGTACAATTTTTAAATTCCCTTTGCTTTAAGGAGCCTACATTTGTTTAGAGCCTCCGCTAATCGTAGTACGACATTGGATATCGCTGACTATTCGGACAACTAAGCAAGTTATTATACTGTATGTGTTCAAATTATATGTTTATAAATTGTTCAAAATTGTACCCATCTTAATATAATTAATTGGTCATAGATTACCCATTTTCCGGTTTCAAAAGTATAGTTTAAAAAAATACATTAAGCTATGATTTCGATGAAGCTTTTATTTCATTATAAAGCCTGGAGCTTGCCGTTATGTACGCAATACTATGTTATTTAAATGACCGCCACTGTATTGATTGCAGCAGTGGATCTTTATAAGGGAGTTTTCGTCCACTTTTTCGCACATTTCGGGCGGTATCTCGCAGATAACTTGATGAATATTGGTTTGCAAATACTCCAACGTTTGAGGATCATCCTCGTAAACACGACCTTTGACGTAGCCCCACAAAAAAAAGTTTAAAGGCGTCAAATCTCATGATCTTGATGACCAATTGACGTTGCCAAAGCATGAAATTGCGCTTTCTGGAAACTTTTCATGCAATAAAACCAAACTCGCCCGTGTTGTGGGACTCGTGGCACCATCCTGCTGAAACCACATATCATCCAGTTTATAATCTTCATTTGCAAGTTAAGAAAAAGTCGGTTATCTTATGACAATAGCGCTCTGAATTGAAATTCGGATTATCCGCCACACTTTCTGTAACTGAGCGATATTTCCGGCAGTACGTTCATTGCGGTGATGCACAGGCTTAACCACTTCCGTAACGCTTCCAGTCTCCTCAAATTTTTTTATAATCTTGCCAATTCCTTGCACAGTAGATAGACCACGTAATTCACGACAAGTGACCACGTAATCACCATAATCACCCCGTAATTCATTTATTCATTTCATTTAATTTGAATCACCACTTTTGTACTAAGTTTTAACTATTTGTATGCTTTCTTCTTCGGTTGTTAAGCGATCCATAATCGTAAATGGCAAACCTTTCACTAAACAAATAACACTTCATATGACAGGTATTTAACAGCTGACAGTCTTGCCAGATGGGTAGTTTTGAAATCACTTAATGGTTATCTTCGTATTTTTGAATCGCCCAACATATTGATCTGAAAACCTCCAAATCATATTTCGGCCATAAACTTACTAGAGTCTAGCATAAATATTGTCAAAATTCTCGTTGATTTTTTGATGCCATTTAATTACCAAAGTGGTGGTTTTCAGACGCTGTTGTGTTAGACACACATATTACATTCAGTTTAATTTCTATTCTGGTAAATTATGGAAAATGAATCGTGGATCATGTTTTAAAGCCGCCGGCATTTCAGTTCTTATATTGTATTGCTTTCGAAAGCGTTTTCAAATTTTCTGAGCGACGGCTCTAATTGCGATTTATTTACATTTTTTGCTCGAAAAGTCTTTAAAAATAACAGCCCAACATGTATAGGAAGTAAATGTCTTATTTGTGTAACTTTTTCATATGGTAATGTTGAAAACTTCCTCCAGATTTCCTTTTTTTTTTTTTTTGTTTTTTTGTTTAGACATAAATAAGATTTATAACATCCTGATTTTAACAAACATGGGCTCACTGTCAACCACACCATTCTATTCCCACCATATTTTTGCAATGTGCAGAATGTCATCATATATGCATCCAATGCTTACATACACACACACACACATACACCCAGCAATACGCACACACACACATATACACACATACACAGACAGTCGGAGAACGAGATCAACGCTTATTCGCTGCCATAATTTCCATAAACCCAACACCAACTGATATCCGCCCTTGCGGTTTAGTCGCTGTCGAGTCGTTCGGAAAATTTGCATAAAAAAATTAAATTCCTCTAATCGAAATGAAGTTAACGGTACAAAACGAACAAATGCACTTACATTCTTTTGCAGCGATAATGATGACGACGCTGATGATGATGATGACGATAAAATTGTCGCTGTTGGGTAGCTGTTGTTTCCGATTGGGGATTGGGGATTCAATCACTGGCAACAAGTTGTTGGCATCGATGATGACGACGCCGCTGCTGGAACAATCGCAAGAGGATACAGTTGCATTCGCCCAGATGATGACGATGACGATGATGATGATCCAGATGATTTCTTTTGACGCTCCCGATTCCGCTGCAGATGCTGATGATCAATTTTTCTTAACATGCAAATTATAAATATCCGCACAAATAGTTTTCTCTTGGGTTACCCAATAACAGCACTTGAGCGTTTGACATGAATATTTTCTTTTTTTTTTCTCGCGATGGTATTTTTTTTTTCTTTCTTGGCAAATATGAGGAGAACGCTTTCAAACGGATATCCGCTTAAGGTGAATGATTGTAGGAAAAACAGAAACACGTACTAGAGGAAGAGTAATAGTTGTTGGTTGTTTTTTTTTTTTTGTGTTTTGCTATTGCTTAGTTATTGTTTTTATGATGAACGAACGGACGAGCGAGCGACCGAGTGAGTGAGTGAGCTTTGCAATATCGTTTTCTGCCGCTGGTAAAGAGGATGTTGAGGTAAATTTCTGCTTTCTTATGAACCTGAAAAACTACAGGTGGTGATGGTCATTGGCTTACAATTATGTTTAGGGGGCATCCTTTTGCTGGGCGGCAAATGCAACAACTGGTGCGAGAGACGGACGATTGAGAGTTGATTAAATGAGTCCACATTTTTTCCGGAAGTTGCGCCGCATTCACAGACACAAATACACAACGGGCGCGCGGAACATTTAAACTTTAGACCGTTATTTGTTTATTATGCATATCCGTTTAAGCCGCTACTTTGTGGTGGCAGATGGCGGTTGGATGAGAAATTTGTAGGAAAATTGTAACTGGTTAAAAAAGGTTTGTAATCTGAAATCAAAAGCACCATAGCAGTTTATCCTTTTATGATGTTGTTGTTGTTTGCGTTTAATTGATCTCTTATTGTTTTCGTAATATGAAATTCCACTTAATTTTGCAGTTTTTTTTTCTGCGTTAGCATTTTTATATCACAATTTTTATATCTATATAGCCTTTATTCTTTCTATTTATAGTTTTAGAATTTTATTTTATTTCTTATTTATTTTTATGACGTAAACTTTTTTCTTTATCTTTCCCGTTAAACGCGTGTGTGGTTGTTATCCGCTTTGGGTATCCTCTTTACGTTAATAACTATCAATGACTAACTTTGAGCAAATGATCGACTTTTTCCCATTTGCATTTCATTCATTCTGCTTACATTGCACATACACACACACACACATACACACGCACGCACACGCTCACGCGCGGAAAATATGGGCAAAGGAAAGAAAAGAGCGCGCGAGTTTTGAAATTTTTGCCCAGATCGTCTTCGGGGTAAAAACAAAGAGTTTGTATTTGTTGGCTGTCTGTGTTACAGATTCACAGTTTTTTTTTTTCGTTGGTTGGGGACTCGCGCTCAGCTGATGGCCGTTAGTTAGCAAGCAGACCAACGCAAACGTCGGGTTTTCCTTTAGCTAAGAAAAGTTCAATTTGTAACTGGATTAACCCGTAATGACGACCATTCTCTACAGGTACGTGATGAAGTACTGAATTCATAACAATCTTAACGCTTCAGCTTTACCCCAAACAAAATACAAAACTCACTGGAACAAAACACAACAAAAAAAAAACACAGACAATCCCAACAACAAAACCGAACGAGATCAACTGTGAAGTGAATATAGTGTGCACACACGCTGCCACCGTGAACGAGAGTCAAAGCTAGAGCCACAGTCAGAGTCACCGTCGACCGAGTCGTCTGTCTATTCATCTCAAAACTCGGCAGAAGTCACCGTCGACGTTCGCCTCCTCAGCTCAGAAACAGCTAGAAAAGAAGAAGACAACAACCGAGCGCACAAACGATCCCGACCGATCAGCGCACACAATTCACCACAGTGCACAGCTCGGCTTCACACAAGATGTTACATACAAAACTGTTACAATTACAAGCAATTCAAATCAAGCGAAACCAACATCACCACCTCTACCGCCACCGCCAAACATCCATAGAGGCCCAGCCAGCATCATTACAACACCACCAGCTGGATTTGTGTCTGCGGCTGTCGCTTAGACGCTGGCGTCTAAGAAGCTCCCCAGCATTACAGTCATCCTCGACGATCCATCCATCCTTTGCCGCCAATGTGGTGGTGGCCCCCACTCAACAAATATTGTGTGGCGGCGGTGCACCACTTCTCCCTTTTGTGGCGCTGAAAAGATTCCAAAATCATGGTAGCTCGACGGCTGCTCCACTACTCAATGAATGAATGAACGATCCCCGCTGCCTCACAAATGTTCAGTTAGCTAACTGTTTTTGTAGTCTTTGCCATGTGGCTGCGACGTCGACGTTGACGCCAACGCCGGTTTCGTGCACGTTTTGGCTAGCATTCCATTTAAAAGTTGTTACTTTTTTGCATCCGAAATTGGGTGGAGTATCTTCCGCCCAACATGTATTTGTAGCAGCCAGCATGCTTTTGTTTATCGTTTGCGCTAACGATTGTTGTTTCGTGAGAATTGCTGTTAAAAGAGATGCAGAGATTGGTAGAGCTCAATTGTCTTAAGACTCTGTTATATAGTTTCAAGTGAGATGAATAGAGCGAGAGACACAGATAGAGAGACAACAATGTGAAGCAAAGAGTGCAGACTTCTTAGCATCCACAGAAAGAGTTGTACTTAAGAGTGTAAGCAAAGTGGAATGGTCTTGTGAGTTAGAGCTGAGGCATTCATCCTCATCATTCTGTACTAACACTTGCTCTCGCGTCAGATTCCAGGGGAATTAATATTTGTATAGATTCACCTGAAGGAATAAAGCTGTACATCATTCGGTACGCATAAACTGTAACATCGAGAAGGAAACGTTTATAGTACCGAATATCTTTTAACCAAATGTGTGTCACAGTCTAATATTTTGTGCAATCATATCCGTGATTGTTAATGCCTCAGTCCCATTTGTTGCCACCTCGAATGCAAATTGACAAATTTATCGAAATTAAGTTTTTCATCCTGAAGTTTTCTTTCTCCATTAACTCTTATACAACTTGGCATTATGGTAGTCAAATCATTCACGTTTAAACTGAAATGCCGTAAAAACTTGACCGATTTAGTAAATTGTAATGTTCTCTCTGTAATTTATAATCGATACATAATTATTTTATAACGTATAATCTTATTACTTTATAATATCTGGTAGAGTTTCGGGAAAAATCAACCGGATAACTAGACTGCTTCTGGTACGTCCCATTCAAATTACTTAATTTAACAAATCGAATGATTTATCCAAATTCAATTCAATTTTTTTCACCTGTAATTTGTAAGCTTAGCGCCTCATTTAAAAAAATGTGTGGAATTTTTCAGAATTTCCTCAAATAATCAAACCAGTTTATGGTTGGTAATTGATAAAATAGGCTGATGGGGTTGAAAATTGGGCTAATCGGTTTGAATTTACCCACATAGGGACAGAAACTGCCTCCAGGAAAATGCGAATTTTTTCAACAATTTTTCAATTTATTCTTCAATTAAAAGCAGTATGTGATGATGGTACACTGGTAGTATGTGTATAAACTACATTTATACTTAATAATTATTAACTTGAATTATAAACATGAACTAATTGAGTTAATTACCTAAATTGTCTAAATCTAAATATTAAGTTAAATTCTACTACTAAGTACAACTAAATAAAATCGTATGTAAACCCATATTGAAACTAGTACTATTGTGAATGTGCCTTATTCAATAATGCCCAAAACCGAAACGGAATGTCAAGAACATACTAAAAACCAAGAGAACCGAGGTTTTTTGGTACGTATAACTTAAGAACAATTCTTTCTTCTTTTGTAACCCGCCCAAGGTGAGCACGTGCTGCCCAAATAATTTATATGTATTCAGTTCGCAACTTACTCTAAATTGTATACTTACTTTTTCCTCCAAACAACAATTCTCTTCTATTATAATTTCTCGTCATGTTTCGAGAAATTATACTCATATATACTCTAATTTAGGTGCTTGGATTCCCTACTTTTCACAATAACTAAATCTCAAGCCCTACTTAATATATATTCGCACAAACGAACATATACAGTATGGAAAATGGAAACAGTCGTTCCAACTCATGTATTTCTACAGGGACCGTTCTAATTGTTGCAGTGGTTGTTGTAAAATAATAAAAAATACAAATTTTCTTTGGAAAAACATGCAAAATGCATAAATTATGGATAATAACAGACGTTGATATCAATGCAATTATATTCCTCAGATTTTGCAAATGGCATTAAACCGCTTAAAAAAAAAAAAACGAAAGAAAAAATAATTTGCCCATTCAATGTCTGAACTCTGCTCAAGAAAAATTACCACTTTTCGAAATTTCTTCAACTATAGAGACAATGTATGGTTGCGGTTGATAGAACAGTCAGTCTAAGTTTAAAAATGGACAAGATCAAACCAGTAGCAAAACCTTTGCTCATACAAAGGCCGCACCTAAGCTCCAAAAACTAAATTTTTCTAACGAATTTACAATTTTTATATCAATTAAATACAGCGGACGATGGGAGTATTGATATTGGAAAAAGCCGATCCAACTCATTCACTTCTTAAGGAATTACCTTAATTGCATTCGTGATTACTAAAATGTTCTAAAATACACAAAATTTCTTTAACAAAGCATGGAAAATCGGCTAATTAGGAATGAGAATCGGAGTTTTCGACATGCCCGCTTGTGTAGAGGTTAGTCGACACATTGTCCAAGCCGCTATGGTCCCTCAGCTTTTACAAGTTGGACAAATTGGTAATAAAACTTGCTCATACAAGCGTCAAACCCACTAAAAACATATACCAGGTTATTCATTTTTCGGTTTCAAAAGTAAAGTGAAATAAAACACATATAAAACTATGATTTCAATTAAACTTTTATTTTATTATAATGCTTGCATTATGTATGAAATACAATGTCATTTAAATGACCGCCACTGGATTGGTTGCAGCTTTCGACCACCCTTTTACACATTTCGGGTGGTATCTTGGCGATAACTTGGCGAATGTTGGTTTTGAAAATGCTCCAACATTTGAGGATTATCTGGCCTTCGATGTAGCTGCACAAAAAAAGTCTAACGGTGTCAAATCCCTTGATCTTGGTAGTCAATTGATGCCGTGAAAACGTGCAATTACGCTTTCTGGAAACTGTGGCTCTTGGTACCGCCTTGTTCAAACCACATATCGCCCAGTTCATAATTTTCAATTGAAGGCCACTAAAAGTCAATTGTCATACGGCCAACGCGCTCTGAGTTTAAATTCGGATTATTCCCCACACTTTCACTCACAGAAGCGATATTTGCGGCACTACGAGGACGCTCTCTTCAAATTTCTTTATAATCTTCCCAACTCCTAGCACGGTAGGTGGATTATGACGAACACCTTTGTAGTAAGTTTTAACTATTTTTACGCCATCTTCGATTGTTAAACGATCGTAAATGGCAAATCTTTCACTAAACAAATAACACTAAATAAATAAATAACAGCTGGCAGCCTTGCCAGACTGACGATTCTTTGAAACCAAATGAATAAATGGATAATCCGTTATAAGCGTGCCATATCTTAGAATTTTTCTCCGGTAATGCTGAAAACGGAAACCAGGTGACTGAAAGTGTGAATAATGTTTATGATCCTGATACTGTAACAGCCAATCATGAGCAATTTTGATTTTGTCGATGCCGTTGCGGCAATTTCGATTTCAAAGGTGCACCATGCTCGGGAAGGACAATTGTCGGAAATGTTGATGGATTAATGGAAATCCGCAAGTCTGACTGCAGAGCTGTTTCGATTGCCAAGGAGCTAAATATTAGAAAACCCCTTTTGGAAGCACTTGAATAAGATGGAATTCCAAAAGAAGCTTCATGTATGTCTGCCACACGCGTCGATACAGAACGATCTCATGGATCGTATTTTCATTTGCGAACTACTGGTAAATCGGAGTAGAGTCAATCCATCTCTGAAGGAGATGATGAGTGATAATGAAACGTGGGTTACTTACAATAATGTCAAGCGAAAAATGTTGTGGCGGTGAATGGCGGTAAGCTGGCGAAAACGGTTGCCAAGCAAGGATCGATGATCGGGAACGTTTTGCTGTGTGCTTGAGGGGATTAGCGAAGAATCATGTACTATGAGCTGCTCCCTCGTGACCAAACTCTGAATTCGGAACTGTAATGTCAGCAGGCCACACACACCGGTAGTGGCACACCAGATGCTGCCGGATTTTGGTTAGCAGGTTCTTATGTATCCACCTTACAGTCCTGACCTGGCACTAAGCGATTAGCACCTCTCTATGGCGAATGATTTTGCTGTTGAAAATTTCAACTCTAGAGAAACTTGTGAATATCGACTGTTTCAATTTCTTGCCAATATGCAAAATGAAAGGTATAATGTCATTATTTCAAAACGAAAAAGTTATCGAACAAAACGGTGCATATTTGACCTAAGTCTAATCATTCTAACTATGCTAAATAAAGCCTTCAATGTCAAGCAAAAATAATCGATTTTTTTACTGCACCTTATATGTATGTACGAATATATATGTATGTATAAAGACTGCGTACTTACATTAACTCGGTTTATAACCTATACATCTAACTAAGTTTTAAAACGTTATTTATTTGAAACGCTAATAATAGATACTTTCCTTTTGTTCTTAAACAGAAATTATCCCTTTGTTTTGGAAGCATCTGATTTGAGACAACAGGTTTATCAAACAATACGCGACTCTCTTATTCAGTAAAGTGTCTTAGTCATCCACTTCGATGCTGTCGTCAAAGAGAACAGTGCGTTGACTCTCTTTGGTCTTTACTCTCTTTCAAAATCATAGTTCTTTGTTTGGCCATGCTAAAAGCCAAACTTACTAAACTTTACAGTTACATAAAATCTAACTGCAGTTGAGTTTTACAGATCAGTATTGCCAATGATGTTGCGGCCGCAATATGAGGACAAGCCAACGCTCGCTGCATACGTATAATTAAGCATAATCGTACGTAAATCTTCAAGGTTTAGACACACGATACGATACTATGCGATGAATTGGACGCAATCGACTGACACTCTCTAAGGAACTAAATCAGGCCACATGGGCTTGCCTTGGATATGTCTGAATTTTCCAAAATGTAACTAAGCCCACGTTGTTCATATTTCAAACAGTCGGACAGATCGACTGACTGTATAAGCGATGGGCTCTGCCTGGGACAGTTGTCGTCTTTTTGTGCAAGAATTCCTTTTGCCTTACATTCGTCGTTGCTCTTAGACGGACTTTAACATGTCTTTCATCCCGTCACTGGTTACACGGCAGCGATTGATTTCTGCCGCCACATCTACGACAAGATGTTACGAAGAAAGTTGATGAAAAAGGGTTTTATTGAAAATGTTTCGCCCATGGCTGGCCTGGAATTTAGAGTAGTAACGATCCCAGGAAATCGATGAAATCTACAGGAACTTGGTTTTGCTTCAATTTTTCCTAGCGCAAAAGTAACTTTGTCGTCGTCGTCTTCATTATTTATTTAGGTGAAATGGTCGTTGGATTGGACAGTGACATATCTAAAGATTTAATAGATGGCCCCACAGTTGACAGCTGCGGAGTTGGAAGTACCTTTTCCGTTGAAATTTATAATGGTATCACTGTGAGCACATCCACAAATGGCCAAGTCCAGAGTGTGTGCCGCGGTGAATGGGCCAACGAAATGAACAGTCATGATGGGTTGCATGAATGGAGCAACCATCGAGCTTCCAGTCGGGCAGTTCATGTTCATAGAGCAATCAGCTGCCCGTGTGAGTGAGTGAGTGTTGTTTGAGTGGTCCGCGCACGTCTGTCATGGAAATGTGCACAAGTTTTGGGCTACTGTATGTGAGTCCATTTTAATAGTTTTTGTTTTCCCTGGGATGTTGCCTGCGAGGCATGCAACAGCCAAAATACAGTGTTGCATGGATTTGTTTGTTTATTCTGCATTTGGCACAAATCCAGTTTGACGCTGCCGCCAGCACACACTCATCATTATGACCATGTTTAGCAAAGTCCCCCCAAAATGGTGTTACTTTGAATATTAAAACAAAGCCCGAGCGGTGTAGCGTCAACCAAAGGATGGAACTTTTCGATTTTTATAGGTTGATACTTTTCCCGTTCGTGTTGCAATGACTGCAAAGGAAATCGGCACTGGAGTGAAGAGAAAGGTATCATTTATTAAAAGGTAAGACATCGACTATTTGTCATTCAGTTGCCCAGTTTAATTTACTGAACCGTGAAGATCTCGGGTTGTCCAGTACTTTCCTTTTGCTGTGTGTTGCAACTATTAAGACGCGGCGGCGAATTCGTTAACTTGATTTGCATTGCAATGATTTGCATTTGGATTTCGATTGCACTTGTGGATTTGATTTCAATTCCACGAAATAATTTCGTTTATTTCGAGGTTAGGTGAAAGATTCAACGTTTTGTCGCTACAACTTTAAAGTGGATTGTTGAAATACTTTATAGCCCATAGAAGTCAAGGGAGTTCACAGATTGGCCGCTGAGACAAAGCTAAACGAAACCATTACTATTGATGTAAATTGTCTGTACTAAATAATATTGCAAAGAATAGTATATCAAATAGGAAGGATAATTGAAAACGGGTAAAATTCATCGAGATATTGTTCTTGAAATAAATTAGCTTCATCACCTTTTTGTGTGTGTGTGTGTGTGTTTTTTTTTTTTGTATTGGTTTCCATCACTGAAATCGGAACAACTTACGTTTTCACGCCACAATATGTTTGATATGCTATCCTTTAATCTTTTCAAGTAAAGTTAAATAAAACACACATAAAGCTATAATTTCGATGCAACTTTTATTTCATTAAATGTTTGGACTTTGCCTTTATGTAAGAAATATAATGTAATTTAAATGATCGCCTCCGGATACGTTGCAGCAGTGGCTTCCTTTGAGGATGTAATAGCTTTTCCACAATCACTTCAGGGTTCCCGAGCCCCATATGCAAACAATTTTGCTTGTGGACGTAACTATCGAGAAAAAACGAGCTTCATCGCTAAAGAAAATTTTGTTCCATTGAAAGCCCACGTTTGGATCACCACTTTTGTAGTAAGTTTTAGTCATTCTTCCCGTTCTTCGGTTATTAAACGACCCATATTTGCCAATAGCAAACCTTTCACTAAATACATAGCACTTCAGTTGGCAGGTATTTAATAGTTGACAGCCTTGCCAGATTGGCGGTTATGAAATCACTAAATAGGTAATTCTATATATTTCCAGAATTGTAAAAGTGTGTCTTTTGTTATTACTATTTCATTTCTTAAATTCACAGATGTCTTAATGAACATATTTTGACATACAAATTTAAGCTGTTCCGGTTTCAGTGTTGGAAACAAACAAAAAGTATTGACGTTGCCACTTAAAGAAAATTTTCTCGTGAAAATACACTAGTCTAGTGGAAATTTGTCAGAATTTGTTTTATATAGAGTTTCATCGTAAAAAGTCAGCATAACACTAGCTTTGAATTAAAAAATAGGGTGCAACAATGGTGGAGTTGTGGAATTCTCTAAAAAAGTACACCGATAGAGTTTTTCCTAATCTTTGAGAATTCTAAGGGTCGCCGGATCCAAAAAATGAAACAAAAACAATAAGAATAACAAGAGCAATACTAAAATTGGATTGAAATTGTTTTATTTGTTTGGATAAAATTTGTCTATGAATGTCTGAAAAACAGAACAAGATTTGTCTGTGAATGTCTGAAAAACAGACATTGTTTGTGACTATCTGAAAAACAGAGCAAAATTTCTCTGTGAATATCTGAAGAACAGAGCAAAATTTGCCGGTGAATGTCTGAAAATCTGAGCAAAATTAGTACATTATAATCGATGTTGTCATATTAGAAAATACTGGGCGGTGTCCAGTTCAGACTTGAATTCGTTTAAAATGGATAAATCTTTTTTTCGTCTGTTTAAATGGAATAAATCGAATTTTTGATATGCTTTGTTTGTTGAAATCGCGTTTTGTCGTCATCCCAGTACCTAGTCCTGCCATATGTTCTGTTACAAATATAAAACGCGATAAAAAAACCAATATTCATATTGTATTCAAAATTATTTCATTTATTAGAAGGCAATATAGGTTATTAAAAAAATTGTATTCACTCGAAATGGCCGCCTTTTGCTTTAACACAAGCTTTCAAACGGTGTGGCCATTGGGCTATAGCCGCACGTACGATTTCCATGGAGATCGAGGACGCTTCCCAAATTTCTGTGGGGAGTCTTGCATGCCATATTCTCCAATTCTGACCACAAAGCATAATCCAGTGGATTGAGATCTGGACTCCCTCATGGCCAATCTTCTGCTGCTATAAAGCCAGGAATATTGACTCTGAGCCACTCCTGCGTGGTTTTAGCTTTGTGCGCAGGAGCAGAGTCCTGTTGGAAGATCCATCTACGTCCATTGAAAAGGGTATTGGTCAAACCCTTCACAACAACCTCTAACACATCTTTTTGGTA
Organism: Philornis downsi; assembly: GCA_019455685.1. Classification (NCBI taxonomy): domain Eukaryota; kingdom Metazoa; phylum Arthropoda; class Insecta; order Diptera; family Muscidae; genus Philornis; species Philornis downsi. The sequence goes on from JAHXMU010000025.1 coordinate 1,034,506, forward strand.
AACCTTTGCACCAGTTTTTACGTGTTTCTGTAAAGGGATGCTGCTATGTGATAACTTCAATATCTTCCGAACCACTGGTAGTAATTTGGATATACTTACATCACATGAACCGTTAGGACCTCCGGTTATAATAAGGATTACAAAATATTTGCCACCTCTGTGCAAGGGTAAAAAAATTATAATGAATCGAAAAAGGGTTATCTAGAAGATATTACAATGTGAAAATATGTTCCCCATGTTTTTGTTTAACTTGAGTACTTTAATTTGATTCCTTTTTTTTTACCAGGACTGCGATACATTCTTAAGGATTTATATCCGCTGAAAAACATATGTGAGTATTTGTATAGTCGTGGATATTTCTGCATTAAAATTGATACTGTGCCCTTTTCGTGCGGAAAAATTCATTCCTATTACATGATAACAACGTAATTTAAACATTTCTTCTGACATTTCTGGAATCGTCTTCGACCTGACGCATAGATGGTGCCAGTAGTTTGAAAAAAAAAACTATTTTGGTGAAAAGTGGCCACCATATAAAACATTTGTTTTAAGTTCCAAGGCGCCGCGTTATTTAGTATTTTTATTTGAGCCATCAAAAGTAAATGTTCTCAGTGAATTTGTAAACATGAAAGAAATTGATCACCGTTATGTAATTCAATATTTCCATTTAAAAGGTCTCAGTACAATTAATATTAAAGCCGATTTAGATTCTACTCTGGTCGAGTTGGATCCTCCGTTTACGACAGTAAAATATTGGGTAGCAGAGTTTAAACGAGGCCGTACGAGCTGCCAAGATGAACTCCGTAGTGGTCGACTAATTGTGGTGTTCACGCCAAACGTGGCTAAGAAAATCAACAAAAAGGTATTAGATGATCGTGCGTGAGCTAGCTGAAATGATAGGCATTTCAAAAAGTGCTATAAATCGTATATTAACCGAAGATTTGAAGAAGAGAAAGCTGTGCGCAAGTGGGTGTCGCGCTTGCTTGCTTTCAATAGAGCAAAAACCGCGTCGTGAAGATGTTTCAGTAGAGTGTTTGACGATGTTTCACAACAATAAGATAAAGCCGAATTTTTTGAGTCGATTTATAACTATGGATGAGACATGGACTTCACAACTGAAACAAAGGAAAAGTCAAAGCAGTGGGCTGGAATGGAAGAATCGTATTCAAAGAAGGCGAAGCACATGGCGTTTGTTTTCTGGGAATCACATGGGATTCTTTTTATTGATTTTCTTCAGAATAGAAAATGTATTAACGGCGAATATCATGGTAATTTATTGCAGCGTTTAGATGATGAAATTATGGAAAAAGTCCGCATTTGGCAAAGAAAAAAGTGTTACTTCATCAAGACAATGTTCCAGCTCACACATCTGCTATTGTGATGCTCAAAATTAATGAATTAAACGTTCGAATTGTTTTATCACGCTAAATCACCTTATTCGCCAGATTTAGCTATCTGAAACCATTTTCTAATTCCAAACTTATAAAAATGGCATGGTGGTAAACGATTTCCCAACAATGGAGGGGTGAAGTCTGCGGTTGATGGCTACTTTCAGAAGTTTGATAGTTCTTACTATAAAAGGCGTATAGAAGGTACTGAATATCGTTGGAAAATGTGTATGGAGCTTAAAGGAGATCATGTTGAGAAATAAAGACAAATTTTCCCAACTTTTTTTTGTCTTCGTTGTTAGGTCGGCTATTTTTTGGGACCGCCCGTGTGCAATAGTTTTGGGAATTAACTAAAAATAAAGTGTTTCTATAAACATATTTCGCCAGTTATCAGAATATTCAACTATTTCTTTTTTTTATAAACAAAAACAAGACGCATATATTGATCTTCAAGCGAAATTCTATAACAATTCAAAAAATATTGGCCATTTAACCGCAACTGAGGTATGACAATGAGGAGCTGTTAGCGGAACTCTAACAATTTAGAAGTTACTTGTCAAATTTAAAAATATTTCAAAGAAGTTGTTGAATTTTAAAAAAGTATTTGGTGTTTAAAGATTAGGAATTCTTAAGGCGAGTTAAAGTTTCTTTGGGAACATAGTTATAATAAACTGCAAAAATCAATTCGAAGATATAAAGTTAACTATTTACACATATTTTTAACTTTCTAAAAAAAAAAAACCAATCATATCGTTCTAGAAAAACTAACACTATTCTTACCACTAATTACGTTTTTTTGTAATATATTATATTAATTTGTGATTCACAAAAGTTCATGGGGTTCCGGGAAGGCTGGAAATGATTTTGGGCGAGTTTTCAGAAGCTTCCACTCGACCAATTCACGTCTCAATATTAAACCTATCTCTGTCTCCATTTGTCTCACTGTCACAGTTGTATCCCACATAATGCTATGTGACTGACTGAGCGATCATTGGCGTAAGACTACTAGATGTGTCCTAAGAAATATTTGATTTCTCAAACCTCTGCCGGCGAAAATCTTCCCCGAATTTGTGAAGCCTGCCCAAAAGAGTACTCCCACACCATTTGTAAAAGAACACATGGATCAGTTAAGAAAAAAAGAGGCTATTGTATTCAAAATAAATCTTACGATATTATCTGTAGATTTCTATAGAAATTTTTAAGATCAACAATTTTGTATGACAGACGATGTTGAATTTTTTTTACTAATTGAAGAGATATTTCTTTTTACTTTAAATATAACATAATATATATTTTATATGATTTTGATTCTTAATTCGGTTCAAGATCTTTTTCTATTAATAGTTGTTTACTGTAGACAATAGAATATAATTCAAAAATAATTCATATTGTATTAAAGATCGACAGTATATTCAAAAACGAATATAATACCCAGGAGGTACACTGCTTAGCTTTTCATAAAGCTATGTTTGTTGCCATTTGTGCCAACAAAAACTTCTATACAATTCTGTCCATGGGCACATGCATAAACAAGAATTTGCCATAATTGAGTTATACTTGACTTGTGCTATTCGTTGAGAACGTTTTCATACCGATAGGCAAAACTTCTCATTTGTTTTGTTAAGTTATAGACCTTTTAGGTGGCGATGATGCTCGAAAAATCACAAGCTAAGAGGCGAATACCGAAATATGTAGATATTCGTCCAGCCATCTGTGTCAATGTAATCAATTTCGCAAGTTTTTCAATTATATTATTTTAGCAATAATAAATAATTGGTTATGGAAAAACGATCTTGAATTAAATTAAGAACCAAAACTATATTATAGGATTAAAAATCAACAATAACTTCAAAAGCGAACATATATACGAGTATTTTCTATTATATCTACGTTTTTTTAAATATTGTTATTGTACTCGTATATGGGGAGAGTGTGGTGACAGACATTCTCCCGAAGGAATTAAAAAATGAGGGAAAACAACGAATACAATTAGTAGGGGGGATTGCTTGTGCTGCAATATACAGGATGATGGAACAAAACACTTTGGGGATTTCAATGTTTTTTCTTGAGGTCCCCTTCGGGATGAGAGACACGACTTTATTTCACTGAGGTTAGATGAGAAGTGAGTTAAGACTAAAATGTTATAGGCCTTGTCGTTGCCGAAGTCGTTGAGCAATTCTAACTGTTAGAATGCGAGAAAAACCTTTTGGCAAGAGATAATACAAGACATTGACAGGAGATATTTCATATAAGAAATTGGCAAGAGATATTTTAAAACGACGGGTATGAAATAAAGATTCCGGTTAAAACTCTGACTTTTTAGTTCGGGCATAAACAGTTATATTATTTGCTTTTGTTGGAATAAAAATATTTCATTTGTTTTAAATGCAATACTAAATTATTATAAATAGGAATTTTTGGAATTTCAAAATGATAATGAGTGCTGAATTTAGTTTGGGAATTTGGATATCTCTTAAGTTTATGTACTTGTAAAATTATATCCATATACATATGTTTTTCAGAAATTTTACAAAATCGTTATTTCTTAAAGGATCTCCAGAAACTCCTCTTAGTAAAATATATAAAAGTGTTTCCCAGTTTATTAAATTTTAGAAAAATATTTAACTGCGACGTCGAAGAACTGATAGCGCTTTTGCAATAAGAAAATCTATTTTTATAGGCAGCATTCAAAATGTATTGTTTCATATTAAGATGTGTTAGAAGGAATTTTAAATTTGTAGAAAAGTATAGACGACATAACAGCTTAGGAATGCCAATATGGAAATTCTAGTTGTATTCAGTAAATAACTTTTACTCCAAGAACAAAACTTGTAAATGTAAACTTTCAAAAATACGTTAAAATGTATCTTTCTTTCATATTAAATAAAATGCCGCTATAGTTTGAATACACTAAAGATTCGATAATCAGAACTACATTTAGGCCAAATGTCCAGTAATATGCCTTAAAATATAACTTTCATTCAAATTATAAATAAAATGTTACGATAGTTAAAATACAGATAAAGATTGTCCAGTGATATGAATGGAATTTTTGAATACCTTAGATATTTTACATCTCAAATTTATTTATTTTATTTTTTTTCTATAATCTGAACTGGCTGTTAAATTTGTTAAACAAATTTCTTAAACACAAAATAAAAGCTTTGTAGTTTGTCTGTGGATAGTGAAACAAAATGATTTTAAAGCAACACTATTCCCCAAATGTGAGTTTCAAAAATGTTTGTTGTATGTATGAGGTATGCTCAAAAAAAAGGGGAATTTTCAAATTTCGCAGGTGTTCGGCGGTTTCCTGCTTTCGAAAAAAATGGATCAAAGAAGTTGATCAAATTTTGTATAATAAATGAAATTAAGTGCTCAAAAACACTTGAAATGTTGACAGTGGCTAACGGTGAGAGTACTCTAAGTCAAAAAAAAAAAAAAAAGAAAATGTTTACAAGTGGTACAAGAAACAAGTGGTACAGAAGGTCGAAAAGATGTGAATGACGACGCTCGTTCTGGACGCCCCAGCATATCAAAAACTGATCAAAATGTTGAAAAAGTGAAAAAAATTATTATGAAGAATGGTCGAATCACAATTAGAGAAGTTGCTGAGGATGTCGGCGTATCACTTGGCTCATCTCATGCTTTTCTTTTCGGAAATTTTGGGCATGAAGCGTGTGGCAGCGAAGTTCGTTCCAAAATTGCTGAATTTTGACCAAAAACAACGTCGCATGAGCATCGCTCAAAAATTGTTGAATGACGTCAAGGATGATCCAGTTTTTTTTTTAAAGGGTCATACTTGGTGACGAATCATCGGTATATACATAGTTATGACATCGAAACCAAAGCCCAATCGTCCCAATGGAAGAGTCTAGGAGAGCCAACACCAAAAAAAGCACGTCAAGTTCGATCAAATGTCAAGGTTTTGCTCACTGTTTTCTTCGATTAGTGCATCAGGAGTTCTTACCACAAGGTCGTACGGTAAACAAGGAGTATTGCCTTGAAGTTATGCGCCGTTTGCGTGAAGCAATACGAAAAAAACGCGCGGAATTGTGGAAAAAAAATTCATGGCTTTTGCATCATGATAATGCACCTGCCCACTTATCTTGCTTGTGAGAGATTATTTGGCCAAAAACAACACCGTTATCATGCCTCAGCCGCCATATTCACCAGATTTGGGCCCCTGCGGCCTTTTTCTGTTTTTTCGGCGTTTTGCGACGATTGAGGGGATAAAAACCGAATTGCTGAGAGAGCTCAAGGACATATCAAAAATTGCATATCAGAACTGATTCGAAGATTGGAAGGAAGGAGATAAAGTATAAATTGATGAATAAATAAATATTTTTTGAGAAAAATTAAAATTCACTTTAGTTTTTGAACATACCTCGTATATTTTATTTAGTCTAAAGTGATTCATATTTTTTTGTACAGTACTCCGAATAATTGGATAATCCAATTTGAGCCCATTGGAAAAAGGAGATGAAGTATTTTTTTCACAATTTTAAAGAAAATACGAACTATTATGACAAAAAAAAGCGAAGTTTCATGTCTTAGGATTTGTATTTGTATGGTATTGAAAAAAGCGGTATTAAAACTAAATCGATAGAAATCATAAGAAAAATATTTGCAAAAGAAACCGACTTAATCTCTTTTTCCACCTGGTATTTAGCGGATATAGGGAGTTTTTACTACAATTGTTTTCCTACATTCAAAGGCACCTAATGAACTGTCTCAAAAACATATGAGTGTCATTCAAGCGACTACCAATATATTGGCAAAACTTTTGACATCTCTTGGACAGTGCTGCCAAATCACGGTGCACATCTTTGGATTGGCAAAGTTGTAGTATTTGATTATGTCGACACTATCCTCAATGTCTCAGGCCGAACATAGCATTTGTTTTATCTTTTCTCTCTGGATGTCGTGAATTTCCTTGAGGCCGTAATAAATTAATTAAAAACGGAATCCGTTTCAATCGTCATGAAACGGTCGTCGTTGAACGAGCGTTCACTCACATTCATAGTGCCAACGAATGCATTCATGCACTGGTCGGCCGGTCTCTCGATATCGAACATTTGTGTGTGAAAGTACCGTTTGAAATTGAAATGCATGTGGTCTTTTTCTCAGGTTGGTCTGTCTGTCCGTTTATTTAGATTACTATCTGCTGAAGGCATCGTTTCTTCCGCTTACTGGCAAGAAATCAATTTCCTCAAGACGGCTAAACAGTTTTTTTTTTTTATTAATTTGTAAAAAGCCGGATGAGTTTTGCCTCCTCCTCCCTAACCTAACTGGTTATTTTTCGCACTTGCGCAGAAGTCACCTTAGATGACGACGACGACGACCTTAAGAACAAACGAGGCAGAGAGCAAACGAAATACAGACCGACACGCGCTTTTTTTTTTTCTTTCTCCCAGTCATTGGTTGGTCGTCGCGCTTTTGTCGTTGCTGGTATCTGTCGTTTAAATGTTTATTGCGTTTAACAGCTCCCCCGCCCGTCATTGTCGAAGTAATCGAATCATTTCAACTCGCGTTTCATGTTTTATTGTTGTGGCTTCAGCACATTTTGCTGGTGCCGTTGTCGTATTGCTGCTGCTGTTGTTGTTGCTGCTGGTTTCTCATTTTGCGTTTAAAGTCAAT
>JAHXMU010000025.1:1041540-1065061 GCA_019455685.1 Philornis downsi
CGACGACATCATCACCAGCCAAACAGAGTCGTCGGGGCGATGTTGTTTGTTCGTGTGTTTGTCCGTCCGTCTGTCTGCCTGTCTGTACATAAAGCAAAATACGTTAAATAATAGCCCCATCCCCATTACGGCAACAACAAAAAACAACAGTATCAGTGGCACACACACACCCAGCAAAACTCACTTGTATATTCATTCGTACATACGGACTGTTGACTACTTAGTCCACCGTCGTGTATGGAACACAAAAAAAAAAAACAACAAACAACAAAGCCAACAACATAATGTACAATAAAAACAACAATACAACACAACTGCCAGTAGACGGAGACGAAGATCAGCAGAGCATAGTAAATATTTTATTATCGGACGATATGCTGGAGCTGCCGCTGTTGCTCTCAGTGGTGTGTAACGTGACCGTTGATTTGTTGTTGCTCCTGTTATAACGATGATGATGATGATGGTGGTGGTGGTGCCGATGTTAGTGGCAATTATGGTGTCCCACACTGGAAGTGGGTGGGTGGCGGAAATTACAGAGGGTGTTGGCTGGAGTATGTGTTATGGATGCCATTGTGGTCTCTGTCAGGTTATTATAATCACTGGTTCTATTGCACAGAGTGTACACTATTCTGCATATTTTCCCGCACTATTTAGTATAGAAATAATAATTTTTAGTTTTCAGTGTTGCCAACTCAAGTTCAGGATTTTTTCCACCTTTTTTTAATCCAGATGCGTATAAAGTGGCCAAAAGTTTTCAAATTATTAGTTTGCATCTATTATAGGCTCGATAACGATATACGTTGTAAACAGGATAATAGTTTTGCACTATCATATCATAGAAACATTAACGAAAAACTTGTAATTTTATATTAATTATCAAGGAGCTTCAATAGAATTTTTATATTCAATTAATAGGCCAATTATATATTACGTGTTTTTTTTTTTTAAGAATATTTCACTATCCACGAAGATTTAAAAAATTATCAAAAGTTTTTATTTTGCATTGCCCATTTGAAGGTTCCTGCAATAACGACAGGATTAAATATATGAATGCGATGTAAAAACTTACATAAAATGTTTATATTTACTCGTATATTTGGAATATTCCAACTAATTAAAACGAAAAGGCAATATTCTACGGAAAAAACAAGTTTGGAATCCTTTGTGAGGTTTGATTAGACGTGTAGTTGACAGCACTGGTTAAAGTACGCAATGATATGTCATGGTGTAGTGGGGGAAACATTTAACAAACATTATTTCTGTGATCACCAGGAAAAACGACTGCAGCAAAGTTATGACAAAGTTCTGTTTATTCATTATTATTGCTGTCCTTTCCTGGACGAAAGTTCGACTTTAATTAGTACTTTAAATTCAGTGTTGCTCATAAATTATATAAATTTTTTCAAGATAGCGATTTTTGATAAATTACATAACACCTCTAAATGTTAACGTAAGATGAAGTACGTTTTTATTTATTATCCGTCATATTATTAAGTCGCATGTTATGCATAAAAACCGAAACAGGAACACAATTTTTTCCAGTTGTTTATTACTGCCAAATGAAATCGGTTGTAAGTTGTTGGGTGTAAAACTGTCGACGGCTATAACCGTCATTTGCTTATCATCAACGATGTTTTTTTATTGGTTAAAATGTGCACGACGGCTATAGCCGTCATTTGCGGCAACGTGCAAATAGAGAGTTTTGATGTTGCTACCGCACAATAGTCTAAGCTTTACTCCATTAGTCCTAGGATTCATAATTGTTATCCTATTCGTCCTGTATGTAACGAAAGTTGATATAATCGACATATTTAATTGGCCAATGAAAAATGGGTTATATTAGTCCACTTTTAAGTATAGCCGCCGTGCAAATCTACATCCCAAATCAGACTGTAATCAGTGAGATGGATTCAAAATTTGTTCAAGACTTTTGTCTGCAATTGGAATCGCAACATTACGATCAAATAATTCATATAATGTATTATGTGTGTGGTAAACAAATTATGTGATTAATACTCTTCTTTCCAGTGGATGCTTTTGACCTGTTGACAGAACTATTGTTTCGGACAGGCCTGGTAACATTTTACATCCAACTCGATTAGAAAGGATTTCTGCAGTTTATGAGATGATAGTTTTCGTATTACGGATCTGCACTTTGGTACACTCCATGCCAATCCATTACCAACTCACATAAACTGATTTATAATAAATTTTATAACCATATACTATCAAAACGCCATCAAGTCAATTATGTGATGAATTTTCTGACATCAGAAGGTGTCCTGTCACATCCCCCCATATAGAATTAACAGAAATTTGTGGAAACTTAATGTTGTTTTCATTCGTAAAACAGAGAATTGTTCAACTCGGTTGAGAAATGTGGCATCTCGACTAATTTATTACAAAAATATTTTATTTCCCACAATTGGCTATACGATTTGTAGTGTATTTGAAAAAGAAAAAAAAATTGTAATTGCTTAAAGATTTCTTTTTAAAGAGTGTCATTGTGAGAATATAATGAACAAATGTTTTTAAAATTTGACGAATTTTGAATTTTTGCTACATACATTTTACAAGGAAATAATACTTTCAAAACTGCCTAATGGCGATGATAAAAATTTAGAAAGAAACTTTGCAAGTGCAAAAAGAATTAAAGATTTCTGGCAATTTTTAAATTAATAAAAAAAAAATTGTATAAAAATTTGTGTTAAGGCATTTTGCAAAATTCAATCACTCGAAAAGAGAGTTAAGTTGATTTACTTTTTTGCAAAACTTTCAACAATTTTAAACTTTGAATTTTATTTTATTGTTTTTAATTTCGTTTGTGGAGGCCGCAACACAATAAGATTATATATGTAGGTCGTCCCTAAAAGAAATCTGCAATATGTTTCAAGTGAAGAGATAGCAGTAAAAGTACTTAAGAAATATGTGTAAATGTAAAAGTTATTTTTTTATATTACTTTTGGAGATATTCGGGTCTTGGTGCATCTTGTTTGCTAAATTCAAATTTAATACAAAATTGGTGGATAGGTAGCTAAGTTAACAAAATTCAGGAACTAAACAAACCTTTAATATGCAGTCTTAAAAAAATAATGTTTTTTTTTTACAATAACTTAAAAATAAACACGTTTGATTTTTTTCTTAACCTTTTTTAAATTCTAAAATATTTTGGGAAATTTTTCCCTTTTTCAGACTCTAAAATAAATATTTTGTGGAAACTTCCCTGTATGAAGATAAACCATCTTTGAGATATCACTTGAACTTCATGCTATTTTCTACATTAGGGCCTTCAGTTGAAAAATAGTAAAAAGATAATAAAATAAACCCTACTTTTTATCAAACGTGGTTAAGCCGACAGTTTTTGAAGTCAATTTATTATCTTTGGCTCACAGTAGTTGCTACCGTTATATCATTATATCATTACGATGAGAAGAAAAATCGTCTGATTTTTTGTAGATATTTTTGAAATTTATTTTAGAACTTCGGAAGTCTCTCTCTCTCTCTGATTGGAAGGTGGTCACGGTTAGCCAAGCAAATCTACGATAATACCGAAAATGTGTAGTGATATTTTTCGAGTAATTGAACAAGAATTATTTTCCGATTAACTAGAATTGGAAATAAGCGAAACAGTATGACTGAAGGCTAATTTTTCTTCCTATACAAAATTACAATTATATTTGCACTTCTAAATATTTTCATTGTAAAAAAAAAAAAATGGAACTGAAACCCAATTATATCATAAAATTGACCGCATAAATTTGCTAAAATTTTTTTCTTTCAAAACAGTTCAATCTTCAAGCCCTTCGAATACTTCCTATACAAAATGGTAAATTCACAAAAATTCTTTTATCGCTATAATTTCCAATAAAACAGAGTATTTACCTAGAATTAAATCGATTTCAATATTTTGCGCGATTTAACTTAATATATATGTACAATATTTGATTAACTCTTATTTTATCCATTCAAATCTCCTTGAAACATAAATTACTGTTTTTTTTTATAATTTTTAACTCTTAACTTTTTAAATGTTTGTACAGCATTTTCTATATATTAATTTTGTCATAAATTTTCATAATTTTCTACAAATCTACATAATTAGTGGAAAAAGCAACATTAACATAAGTCCTTGCCATTCCTCCTCTAGTCATTTAGAATTGGGTATTCTCTAAAGTATCGATTTGTAGTAACTCGCTTTAACTTGCCCACAAACTATTTGACGAATAATACTTGTTTGGTGGTCGGTTGGATGACCATTTGTTCGTAATGTTTTTTTAGTATTATTTATTTAATTTGGCCATCGGTAAGCAAAAATGAACGTTCATGTCTTTGAAAGGAAACGTCAACCTTTGGCAGACTGGCGGTTGCCTTCAATTACATTGTATAACAAAATTAAACAATTATACATTGTATCGATAAGATTTTTATTAAAGGATCAATAAAGTTTTAACTAAATTTTTCGATTTTTGAAACAGTGAAGGCACTTGTTTTGGCATGTCTCAAGAACAAATTGTCATCGATAAGTACATCAAATAACTTGAAATCGAAATGGCCTACAATGCCTAAAAATGGCTTGAAATATGCTCCTCAGATTCAGAAGAAACTTAGATGAAATGTCAACAATTTAAGTAAGTTCAGTAGATAAAATCGTAAACATTAACATATTTTATGCAGAAAAGATCCATCTTTACTACCACTGTCGTCAAGATGGATCTTTTCTGCATAAAATATGTTAACCTGTCATGTGCATGAGCAAAAATCGATGGATAGATTTTGATTTCTCTGAAAAAAACTGCAAAAAAAAACTGTTGCGCTTGCTTATGTCGAAGTCTGGGCACTGTCATTATTCATACGTTATCGCTGCTCTCCACCAACCGAGATGGTTGACATATTTTATGGTATATTTTTCTCCCGGAAGATTACCAAAGCAGATTCATCCACTTATGTCATAACTCAGGATTCTGTATGACAAGTCAAGCACGACTAATGTACAGTGTGCTGGTACAGTTCGATTTTGTTCGTAGCACACTTTGTTATCTATACTGATGACATAGTCAAGAGACAAAACACCATCCACCGTTCCAAAGTTTTAATTATCAATGTTCGCGCTGTGCTTCAAGCGAATATACTTTTAAATTCGTCAAAATAAATTACTTGGTTTCGTCCTCATTTACTTTCTTACTCATTTTTAAAGACTGCAGTAACAATTTTCGCAATTTTCTGTCAATAATATCTGCATCACCGACGTCAGGACATTGCATTTGGCCTTTTTTTTAAGATTGTGCCAGTCATGTGTACTGCAGTTTTGTCCATAATCATCTCCAAAAGTTGGAGAGATTGCATGGTACTAGGCTGTCGATCAGTCTTCGTTTGGAGTCGTGTCGTTTGGAGGAAAATGATCCACTAATATACCCATTTCTATTCAGGATTTAATTGGCTTAGTGTCAGTCTACACAGACGCGTAGGCTTGGCAGGAGCAAAAAATTCTGCATCGGTGGATACAATTTTTGCCGTTTCTAACTGTCGAAGGTAGCTTTATAGCCGATAAAATAGCTTTGCCTTCACATTATCCATACCCATGACTTTGTAGTTCTTATGCCGTGATGTTGCAATTCCGATCTCGTTTTGACTCGGTTCTGGACAATTTATGTAATCGTCGGCTATCGGTGTGGTTTGTTCATATGCGCTGCCATCTGGAATTTATAATTTATAGAAGTGTTCTCTCCATAACTACTGCAGACTCTGCGTATCTGCGATCATATTTCCATCGCCATCCTTACAAGAGGAGGGCCCTGACTCATAACAGTTGATTTAATATTTCGATGGAGTTTTGCAGCTATTCCTCTATCTCTGTACCTTTTTATTTTTAAAAAGATGGTATGCCCCCATTTCTTCTCTTTATGGCGCGACACACAGTTTGCTTTGCAATTGGCTGCAGCATTGCCATAATCGTTTCCGTCGAACACAATGGGGCATTCGCCGGCGCAATAGGGTTTATCTTAGCGCGTTTTTTTAAATCTAAGTGGCAGTTTTTTTAGTAGTTGCCATCTGTATTCGTGAACATTAGGTTTTTAGGCGTTTTGTTGTAATAGTTTAGAGAGACTGTTGGAGTAGGCTATGACTATCTACCTGCTTACCCTAGTTTAGCGACGTTCAGTTTTTTTTACCTCGTTCATTTCTCGCTCTGTTCAATATCGTGAGTTCTTTAGCCTCGTCCAGTTGTTGATCCGTTTTTATGTTAGCATTACAGATGACAAGAATGTCCATTGCAGTGGAAGATTGCCTTTCATCTATTGTTTCTGGTTTCTCATAGAATCTGCTATTGAAAGTGTTATTAGAAAGGACGAATTTTTCGACTATTAGACTAAGGGTATAATCTCTTCCCACATTAATATTACAAACTCCCAGAGTAGTTTAATTGTCGCGGAAAATTTCTTCTAAGCGCTTATAAATGTATTTATTTGGTCATTATCTGTGCGGTAGAGGTCTCTTGTTCTCTACTTATCCGCTTCCTTAATCATTCTTTACTTCATGGCAGCAGTAGTAGATGCCGCAATTTTTGTCATCCAAAGCGTCTCTTCTGTGTGTTTCATATTTGTCAAGCACATTCGTCAATCGGGAAGAAAAAAAAATGTACAATTTTTTTTATAAAATTGGAGATGCTTTTCCTCTGCAAAAAGTCTAAAATTTGTCAGATGCCACTGATGAAAATAGAACCGGGGAAACTCGAGACTCAGGGAAAAAAGTAAATTACGTAACCATACGTACGTTACGAAATAATCGTACACTTTAAATTCGCTGTCATTGTTACACATGTGAGTTCTTTATGGAGCGACTCTATGGGCTTTTAAATTTACAAGCATAATATTAATGATCCGACCATTTGCGTATGAGAATAATTGGGAATAATTGTGGTATTACTGGTTTCATTGTGCTGACACATGTGTGTATGTAGATCGTAATCTTCTGAACGTAATACTGCTGTCGAATACGAATGAACTGCTTACACTCCTCATATGGTTCTAATTAATTTCTATGAAGTTTAGTAAAGATTTCTTAACTTCTTAAATCGCCAACTGTCGTCCCCGCCATATCAAATGCTGTGGCCACCTAGACAGCAAACATAAATCACTTCCTCTTTTGCCATATTTGAGTTTAAAATCAGATTTAGTTTTTTTTTCAGATGACATTGAGTGTTTGTTTTAGGAGGGGATTAAGCGATTCCACCAACCACACCAACTACAGCGGCGGGAATCAATTGAATACTTATGACACCTCATCATCCTCACTCAGGTTGAGCTGACACAACAACATCACACTACAAACACACGCACAAAGCACTCATGTGTCGTATACTCTATGCTCACTTGAATTTCTATGGCACGTTGTTGTTGTCGTTGTTGTTTTTGGTTCCCCTATGGAGCAGTCAATGTGTCATGTAACGAATTAATTTCCAATACATTCATCCACTCAGCCATCCATCCATTCAAGCATCCAACCATCCATCCATCGTTTTGGTTCCCTCTTTCAATCATTTCACATCATAATCGACTTGTACGCGTGCGTAGGTGTCCATAATCCGTTCTGTGCTGTGCTGACTGTCATTGTGTCTTAAGATCATTTGTTTGTTTCATTCAGTTCAATTTAATTCATTCCAGTTGAATTTTTTTTCTTTTCTCTAAAGTTTCTTCTAACATTTTTTTCGTCAAACACCATCAACAGGCGTAACAAAAAACTTTATTTCTATTTTTTTTTTTATATTTTCAATTAACCATATTTTTTTTTTAAATCGGTACAACAGAAAACAAAGACAACTTTAAAAAGAACTATGCAATGCAATGGTTGTATGTAGTTGTGCATGCTAACCATTAGAGGGAAGGCTTGAAATGTTTGGTAATGAAGTTTAGTGAAAGACTATTTAAATTGCTAAGTGTTGCATTGATTACAAAACCCTACAAAATATTTTTTATGCATTTGAAAAAAGATGTCACAATTCGACATTATGATTCTTTAATGAGCATAAATTTTGAAAATTTGGTCATGTGACCATATTTGAGGCATTCTAATTTGGAGACTACACGTTAAGATAAAGTTAAGTGCAGTAAAACATCACTCGGCTTTGTTCTTATGATTATAATTTTTTTCTATAAGCCTATAAAATTCTTGTTCCGGAGAAACAAACTAGAGCGTCGTTAATAGGGAAAATGTAATCCAAATATAACTCATTTTACCTATCTTGCCCTGACTCACCATGCTGCAATTATTGGTGTAGAAATACAACACTGCCATCTATCGCATATTTCTGTTATAAGTGTCAGGAGATGCAAGATTTTTAGTTTAGGCTCTCTGACTTTTATTCAGTCAGAAAGGTAATTCTAATTTGATTATCATTCACTTGGAAATAATCGTAAATTTTTTTAGAATTTTTCATGAAGGAAATGAACGATTTCTAATTTAGGCTATTTAACTTCTAATCAGTTCTATTCAATCAGTCTAATTTGACTGTTATTCACTGGGGAATAATCATAAATCTTGAATAATTTTCTATGAAGAGGGTGAAGGATTTCTATTAGGTGCGCAACTAAGTTCTCGCTGTTTTTTTTTTTTATAAAAATTCAACTTTTTTATTAGGAAACATGTTTACAAATGATTTATTGAAAGTATTGCCCATCGCTAGCTTCCACTTTTTCCCATCTTCCTGGCACACCTCGAATTCCGTGACGGTAAAACTGTTCATCTTTGAGGCTATTCACGAATCTAACCATTCCTTCATGTCGTCATGTGAGTGGAACTGCTGGTCAGCCAGACCGTGTTCCATAGATTGGAACAAGTGATAATCGGACGGCACGGCAAGACTTTCCATTTTAGCGTTTCCAGGTAGGTTTTAACGGGCTTAGCCACGTGAGGCCGAGCATTGTCACGCTCAAGAATCACTTTTTCGTGCCTCTCCGCGTATTGTGAGCGTTTCTCGCGTAGAACTCGGCTCAGTCGCATTTATTGAAGTGGATGGCGATCCCCGGTGATACAGCTTGTACTCAATAATACCGACCTAGTCCCACCAAATACAGAGCACAGCATTTGCAGCGTGAATGTTCGACCGGGGTGACGGCGTAGAAGCATGACCGGGCAGCCCCCATGACTTTCTTTTCTTTGGATTGCTGTAATGAATCCAATTTTTATCACCCTTACCATGCAATGATGAATTTTCCATGAAGTTCACCACTAGTTTAGTTTAGTTTAAATGGTAGGCTAGCACCGACGCGGCTTAGGCAGGTAGTAACATCTGCTACTGAAATGTAACTTTTATACCAGCCTGGTGGTCTTTGACGGCTCAAAAACTAGAATTGAAAAATTTTTTTTTTATGAAACACACAAAATAAATTTAGAAAACACAAAGTAATTTAATTCCAGCGTAAAGTTGTAAATATTTAAAACAAATTTCCTTGCATTCCATTAATGAGATATGGAAGAGGTTCTCTCTCATTCTATTTTCAGACTCATTCAACAGGACCTACAGTTTAACGACGATTCCGAGCGTCACAGTTTGAGAAGCATTTACAAGGTTTGTCGATTACTCGACTAGCCGAAGTGTTCGTTAGACGCATTGAAGTGACCGCCGCTCGGATAATGATAGGTGGCTGTATTTGGGATTGAACCAGGGATCATTCAAACGATAGTCGCGTGTACGAACAATCGCACTATGGTCGATAGAAGCCATGGGTATGGAATATCGTAGCCTGACTCGATAAAAAATGTCGTATAGAGTCTGAGAAAAAGCATGCCGCCTGCATGGCAATGCTGCAACCGATTGTAACGCGTGTTGCGAGGGAGTGTTATACGGAGAGGAAAAAGAGAGATAAACTGTCTTTTCAAGCGAAAGAGACGGTTGTGGAAAGATTGGGAGAGCTAACGTATAGAAAGGTGCGGGCACAGAAATGGAGACCGACATTCTATCAAAGGGTTAAAGTAGTGGTATGAACTAAACGAATAAATAAGTAAATTATGTTCAGAGTGGCAGAACAAGTGAAGAAATTAAGGCAGTTATCGAGGATGGCAAGAATGGCTTATCACTGAAACAAAACGAAGCCAGATTAACTGTAATGGATTAAGAACAACGAAGTTGGGACTAATAAGTATGCATCAGCTCATAAATATGATTTCGCTCAGCGGTTGCAAACCCGATGGTTGAAATTTAATTGTACGATATTATATCCTACATTAGAAAAAGGCGGTTCAATTGGGTGTACCAGTTTTTATCCATCAACGTATGTTATTTTGTCTTGTCCGAGTATGATCTTCAGTGTATATGGTCGTAAATATGCCTAAACCATTTTGGACCAAACGTGTATTTAGAAAGGGCGACAGTTCTATCGTGCTACGTCTTCATCGCACTACTGGTGTCGTCTTTAATTAATGCCATGTGTTGCTTGAATAATCTGATAAAAAATACATTATAGGGAGAAGACTGGGAGATGTTACTGCAGGTTTCTCACTAAAAGTGGATACGCCTGTAAAAGGGGACATAAACGTGTAATTTGTTTCCAGTTTATCCGTTTGCGGCGCTACGCGGCAATTACCGCTGGATGATTTATCTACTTCAAATAAAACTGATGATGTCTATCTGGAAATCAGATGAAATCTGCAACTACTGCCAGCCCTTTCCGATGAATACAAATTTATCCCAATGTTTAGAGTTAAACATATTTAATAAGATAAGAAGGGCCATGGTTTTTCCCATAGCGTTTGTTTAGGTATTGCGTATTTTATCGTATTGATGCCACAGTCATCGCTTACTACAATTTACGTCTTATGCTAAGGACAACATATATAAAAGTGCACTTGAGAATATCATAAACAGTTTAAAATGTGCAACGCTAAACTGTAACGAATAACAAGAAAAATCCTTAAACAATTGCTGGTCCGCTCTTATCGTCTGCGTGTGTGGCGTTGCTCTGCGTGTTATGCCATATGAGCATTAGTGGCAATGATTATCAATAGTTCAGTTTGTGTACTGTGTATGATTCGGCAGGAACGGGTTCACTATGACATATATTTACCTCAAGAGATTTATAAAAATATAAAAAAATAGTGAGGATTAGCTTTCGTTTCCAGAGTTTATTTCAAAGTTTATATCTTACAAGAAAGACAGACTTATGAGTAAAGTCAAACTCGTCTTAGACGTATGCGGGGAGAATCAGCACTGACTTGAGACAAATTCTCTAACAGATCAGTCGCAATAAAGTTTACTCTAAAGCACTCAATCTCATTACAATTGAGAACTTTACATGTAAACGTCTCATTGGCAGTGAGGATGAGAAATTTAGGACTTATATCTTAGAATTTGCAAACGTGGGTTCTGGGAATAAACATACTGTTCACATAGTTTGTAAGAATTAAATAAAATCGGTTTTTACAAAATACTCAAAACGTACGGTCTTATTATTTAACATTTGGTCCTTCGAGCCGGATAAGGCAGTACATATAAATTACGAACAAGTGATAAACACCCAGCACAATAAGATCAATTAGTTCCAGAGAATATATAGGCCTATTGTCGTTTACGAAAAGTAACGGCATGACATTATGAGTTGTACATCATGAACTGTACAGAGATACTGACGTCAGCAATGTTAGCCTGATCAAAAAATGTATAGAGAAATGTTTTTGTTCTCCAATCTACATATACAGTGTGATGGGCAAAGTTTTAGCTCAATATGGATAAAATTAATCTCCCCTTCATTGAAGTTAAAGGTTAGAAAAAGCTAAGATTTTTAGCAAAGAAAACTTTTCTTCTTAAAACCGAAAACATAGTTCTTATCTCATTTCATAGAAAATGTTGCGGATGGATTTTATTCCCATTCCTCTTTTTGGGGGAAAAACTAAATTTTTCCTACAAATTGTTGTTTATCGTAATTTTAAATTCAACATTACTAGGCTTTGTAAATGAGATTTTTGGGAATGCTGACACAGCTGTCCGTCCAGCCTATTGGCAAACAATGATGTCCTAGTAGACGGATCACAAAAAAAAAATGTTTTTTTCTTGATACTCTACCAGGGGTATTTCTAACTACTGCCCGAAACCACACCTTTAAAAAATCATACCTGCAGTACTCGTTATGATTATTACACTTTTACGGTTTACACCCCCTACAGAAGTATTATATTTCCTTTAAATTCCCATATGACCCTCGTAATTGAAATTACTCTATACTACGTAATGTCACATTTCATAGGAATTTATTTTGTCTACTTTTTTTTTTGTTTGCTTTTATTAAAATCAGTCTATTTTTCTATTGCTTTTTTCGAATGCATTCGATCAATCGCATTCGATGATGTTGGATTTCAGGCGAAAAAGCCTTTAAGTAGTTTAATTTCATGCTTTGTTTGCTGTAAATCGATGTTGTTGCCGTTTGCTGCTGCGGTCGTCGTTGATCGAGCATTAAGCGAGTGGTGGTGGCAGTGAGTAGAAAGTACTTATCTATCCCATAACTGTCTGTATGTGGATATCCATGTACGTTCGTACTTTGTCTTTACATACTTTCGGATTAGATTCACTCGTATTCCTATTGTCTAAATGTGTCAATCATGGGTTCTTTCTTCTTTGGCTCCATTCCTGTGCAGACGAACAGTGATGGACGACGAATGACGACCACCGTTCACTTTTACTTTGAATGATGTTTCCAAACAATGGTCGTAGCTCGTAGATCGTCGTTTGTTTGCTTATGTTGTTGTTATTTTTGTTGGCTATAATCGATCAATATTGATCGATATCTGTCCATGCCATGATGCATTACGTAAATGGTGTGTAGATGTATGTGTGTGTGTGTGTGTGTGTGTGTCTGTGTGCTTATGTCTATGAGTAGGTTTCATTGATTTAACTCTGAAAATGTAAAATGTATTGAAAAAGCTTTTAATGCCTACAATAAATACCTTCTTCTGGGGCAGGCTAAGGAGGAGATTGAGCAGATCACCGCATCTCTTTGATATCTTAAGAAATTTCATGACTTTGTGATTACAAAGTGTTTCCTGACGCTGTAAAGCTTTTAAATTGTTTTATTTGTTGGTGCCTAATGGTGTTGATCGGTCGCAATTGGTATAGTAAATCAGTTAATGTGTTGGTGTTGCCATCGCGATTTCTGCAGTTGCCACATTCAAGGTACGATGTAACATGGCCCATTACAAGTGCATCGTGGAAGCGTGGAAATTTAGTAAGTTGAAAACCTAAATTTACCCACTGCAATCTTTAGAATATACAGGCGGCGTCGTTTTTGTGTAAGAATTTTTTTCTGCGACGCTTGTAAGCTCTTTAAATTCCCTTAAATAAAATAATGCATAATATACATATATAATATATAATATTATACATATAATATAAATTATATAATATATAATGTATAATAAATAACTTATAATATTTGATATAAAATATAAAATAATATAACCATTCCATTTCCCATTTCAATTTTGTACCGCTTACTTCCGAATCTATCCGATTTTTTGCGATCGCTTTAGCGCCGCCGATTTTAGATTTTAGAAAGAAAGGCACTTTTTATAGCCACAATTTGTAGACGCTTTAGATGTATAAAAGTTTCACTAAAATGTGTCATCGTAGGCACTTTTGATATATAGAAATTTTTCTTCATAGACACTTTTCATATATCGAGAAGTATGTTCACAGAGACTTTTCATATATGGAGAAGTGTCTTCACGAACATTTTTCATGTTTTCGCAGACACTTTTCACATATAGAAATACATCTTCATAGACACTTTTCATATGTGGAAAAGTGTCTTAACAGACACTTTTCATATTTGGACTTTGGTCATCCCAATAGTGGATGTGTGATCTGGAGCATTGTCTTGATGAAACAATACTGTTTTTTTGTCACCAAATGCGGCCTTATTTCCATAAGCTCATCACCTAAACGCTTCAATAAATTAACAAAATGCCCGACATTGATGGTTTTTCCTTCCTGAAGATAATCAATACAAATAATCCCATGCACATCTCAAAAAACAAACGCCATGACCTTGCCTACACATGGAACTGTATTCGTCTTCTTTGGGCACGATTCTCCCATTCCAGTCCACCGCTTTGATTGTTCTATTGTCTCAGGTATGAATCAGTGGATCAATGTCTCATCCATGGATATAAACCGACTCAAAAATTTGACTTTATTGCGATGAAAAAGGGCCAAATGCTCTACTAAACCATATTCTTGGTCCATCGAAAGCAAGCGCGGCACCCATCTTACGCACAACTTTCTCGTCTTCAAATCTTCAATCAATATACTATGTATAGCACTTTTTGAAATGTCTGTCATTTCAGCTTGCTCGCACATCTTCAGCCGACGATCATCAATAGCATTTTGTCGCCTTTCTTAACCGTGTCTGGCGTGGACGGCTCAATTTGACGATCGTTTGACAGCTCGTTCGGCCTCGTTTAAGCTCTGATACCCAATATTTTCCAGTCATAAATGAAGGAGCAGACTCCCCGAGAGTAAAATCTGGCTCGGCTTTAGTATTAGTTGGAAATATTGAATTAGATAACGGTGACCAATTTTTCCCTTGTTCACAAATCCACTGAGATCGTTTACTTTTGATGGCTCAAATAAAAATTCCAAGCAACGTGGCGGCTTGAAGCGTAAAATCTATGTTTTATAAGGTTACCACTTTTCACCAAAATATTTGTTTCATACTACTGGCGCCATCCATACATCAAGGGTCGGCTAGTTTTGGAACCGCCCTCTTTCCTTTAAACAAATAACAAATGAATAAGTGGAGTAAAGGCTACTTCGTTAATCGAATCAATGGTTCAAGATTGGGACACATGACTATACCGAGCCAATCCTAAACTTTCCGTGGTTATAAAAATTATGCTTCCAAAACAGAACTGTGTAAGTGTGGGTAAAACCTTTGACTGGTTTTGTAATGTTTGTTTTTATTTGTTGTAAAGTGGGCATAGTTCTTTAAAGTTTTCGGCATCAGTGCATGTGAAGAGTGTTAATTACGAAAAATAATAAACATAAATTATTTTTTCAATTGGAAATGGTGTAGACTGTACGAAAAGATTTTACTAGAATGTTAACAAAATTGAGAACGTCGATAATCTGAATTACAATACGTATGTTTTGAACGTCTACTGATGTTTTGTGATGTATTTGTATTTTAAATATGGATCGATGTGCTTCGACAAGTTTTTAGTTTTAAGCAGTGATTTTCGGTTCTCTTTTTCCATTAGTTTCAAAAAAAAAAAAAAAAAAAAAAATCAGGTGCAATTGTGGAATTTTGAAAGAAATTTTTGAAATCGAATAGCAAACAATTTAATTAGTTGAACTATGTTGCCAAACCTTAACCTCCTCTCAAATGAGTCCCTTCCCTTTAATGCCTTATCCCTTAGCAACTTATCAAGGTTTCCTGTTTCTTTAGGAGGTGAAATGCACTCTCTTAAACTCTGTAGGATAGATTTGACTAGATACCTACATATTGCATGCAAAACAACGACTTCCTGCCGTCTTGGTCTCAGAATATTACCTATTTAATCATAAATGTAACAATTTTATTTTAAAAATCTGTACATTTGATTGTATTATATTTTGGAACAGCTTTTTTCGTCACCAGTAACCTAACATAACAATTAAGTTTCATTAATTCAAACTATGTTTTTCGAAACCGACTGATTTTTCATAAAACTATTTTTCAGAAATTTCTAATCGATAAATTCTTATAAATATTTAAGAATTTCCAAAAGTAATTCAAATATATATGGATTAATTTGACACAGAGGAAAAACGAATTATATATAAATTGCCGAATACGGTTTTTAGAATTTTGAATTTTCGCAAAGGAAATTTATTGTTCGGGAAATTGCATTCTCTAGTTGGAAACAACGTTCAAAGAAACGTTCAACTGCTCCTTCAGGCATCGAACAGCATTGACCATGCAATTTGTTTTTGATGTGGGGTTATAAATGGAAGTCATGGGGTTCCAAATCAGGTCTGAATGGCAGACCTAATAGCCAATTGATTGAGCCGATCCATATCGCTTCGAAGACATCTGGAGAACACTTGGTGTTCTATCATACCGAATTGAACATTCTTTTGACCATCCATCGTCGATGTGTCTCATGAACGAACTTCGGCTTATTTTGAAAGACCCATATAATCGAGTGCCATTTAGTTTCTAATTCCTTTTCATGTGAATGGGAAGGGTCGATTGGTAAACGTTTGGGGAGAGTTTGATGATAGCGGTTGATGCTGGTTCCAATCGATCTTCAGCGAAGTTGTGGTTATTATTATTTCCCTGTCCCCCACCAGTGAGAGTACTGCGTAATTGCAATACCCCATTCCATCTGCCTGGGGTCTCCCTGCCTGCAGGTATGTAAAAATGTCCAGTCTGTAAACTTTTGCCACAGGGCCACCAATCCCGTGAAGTATGGTGTATAAATCACAATTTGGTAGTAGCTTTGGTATTTGTTTTGCTACGTAGCTCCAACCGGTGAGTTTGGTGGGCAGCGTGGGGACCAGGAGGCCCAGGTGCTAAGTTTCCGCCTGATCATTTGGTGTAGGACCCCTAATGGGAGCATCACGCGGGTTGTGGTTGATACCAAAATCGCTGGTAAAGACTTTGTGCTCGAATGTGGAGTTGCATTGCAACCGGTTGCTACAGACCCATAGAGTAGCAGAGGTGGTAAGATAGGCCTCAACTCCGCCAATGGGGATTATGTTCCATACTAGCATAAACAATTTAGTATCTCCTGGCTGCGAAGAAAGGCTTGACGATTGCGGTGGTACCAAAATTGTCAGCCCCTTTTCCTAGATAGTCCAAGTTTACTTGGCTATCCCAAGGGGGCGTTGGTAATCGCATTGTAATATGCCAAGTAAGGCCTTCACGGCGAGATTCACGTTAAACCCTCGTGGACTTCTGTTTGCGGTAGCGGGGTGGTTGTAGAAATTGATGATAGCCTCAGATTTTTACAACCTCTCGTAGAACGAGAAATTGTATTAGGATTTAGGTTGGAAGAGAAACCTAAACCCTTTAATCTCTGGGTTTGGGGTTAGAGAAGTGGAGAGATCTTTGAGGATAGCAGGTTATACCTTACCATATAATGCTTATGAACGAATTGATGAATAATGGAAGTTCTGTTCACGTTATATAAGGTAAATTTAATGTTGAATTCGATACAGGGGTAGGGAATGACAACTCGCTATGATGTGATGCAAAGAAGTGCCATTTTTAGCTTACTAACTTAACTTGTCACTTTACAACTTATCTTTCCACAATTCATTGTATTAATTAATTCACAATAAGTAACAAGTAGATTTTATAGCATAGATAAAACAAAAGTAATTTACGATTGCATAGGTACTGTACGTTGAGTTACAGTTTAAATTAAGTACATATGTAAGTACAATCTGTGAGTACTAAGTAATTTATTTTCAAATTATTCTATAATTATTATTCTATAATTTAATCTAAACGCTGTAAGTTTATACATCATACATAGATTCATGATTGGTTTTCTGTTACGATATTATTAACGCCTTTTGGCGTCATCATTATTTCTCCATGAATCCCTTGGCATTCAGGACCTTTTTGTTGGAGTCTCAGAATATCGCAATTTTGTAACATCACTGACTAAAAATGCAAAATTTTATATTGAACGACTTCCATCAGGAGTAAGAGTGGCATGTGGCATGTACAAAGCAAATATTTGGGTGTAGCTTCCATTTCAATGTGCTGTCTAAGTATAGATATTAAGCCAAGTGAGTTTGTGGCAGCATGCTTCCCTCATATAAACGCTGTCCCCTTTTTTTTTTGGTTCGTATCATATCCACAATTGGGTTAAAGGGTATAATGAACCAATATAAATATACAATTTAGTTCTATCTGTAATATTCATATTGCCTTGCGGGTTTTTACGCCAGCACAATGGGCACTTAACTTTAGTGCAAACTTAAGTTTCTATTTTGTTTTATAAATTATTACTCGGTGTGTTATCAGGTTAGTTGTTTCCCCCTCTAGAACTATATGCGGCGACACCTTTGTCAACTACTTCTTAGAATAAAGGAAATCCGCAAGCAAACATAATAATTTGCAAATAAAATAAAGTCATCAATCATTATCGTATGCCAGCAAAGTTGCAACACATGTCAACCCAGAAACAAAAACCTGACAAAATGTGTGTGGAATTGTATGGAAGTAAATTTATGAACATTCAGAACCCCAGAAACTCCTATTCCGCACGGAGCACACGTTTTTCTTGTGTTTTTGTTTTTATATTTCTGTACGTTTTTTGTTTTTTTTTTTCATGTACTCCAACTCAATTTGTGAATTTTCGTTATTGTTTCGCGTTTCGCGTTCTATTCTGCCGATTTTACAGAAGGGGCGAAAACAATAGCTATTAAAGAATTCTATTCTAAATAGAATTGCCACAAGAATAAATAACAGTGGCGGCAGCGGCAGCAACAATAACAACAATGGCTTAAAATTTTGCAAAATTTATGGAAATTGATCACAATAGATCTGTAACGATATTGCAACATAATTGCTTTTCATAATCACACAACAACAGCAACAGCAACAGCGACAGCGACATTGGCTGTGGTGGCGACGACAACAAGAACAAATGAAACGTTGTATTTTTTGTGTGTTGCGCCTGGGCCTGGTTGGTGGTGGTAGATACATTATCAACAACAAGCTAATCATAACGATAATAATAATAATAATAGCAACAACACCAACACCAACAATAAGATCGTCAACGACAGCGACAACAACGATTGAGGCGACGATACCAACGACAATCTAACAGCAACAGAGCAACATCGACAACAATAACAAGCATTTATTGTTAACACTTCCCTTGAGTGAAGCCTCGTTTTTGTCTTCAGCGAAACGAGGTGAAATCCACTGAGTTGGAAAGATTGTTTATGAATGAATGATATGATGATTAAGTTAACAAATTTCACATTGTAGAACATTTTTGACAGACCAAACACTTACGGCACGAAAACACGATTCCCCCCCTATGCCACACAAAACAAAAGACTTAAGACACAAACTTGATATAGGGCAATTAATAGATATACGCATTACGATGCGCAAGATGTTCAATATCCGTATTACAGTACATGATATCTAATGTCTTATCACACTGCCTTCGTTAAATCTCGGCCCAGACGTTGTCTCACTTGAATATCAGAAGAAGCAAACGGCGACAACAACAATAACAACAACGACAAAAGGAAAATCGCAGCAAAAAAAATGATCGCATACTAAAAACGATTGTTTTGAGTGTTTATGGAATATTTTGCAGTGATTCGGTGTGGTTGCGGCGGTTCCAAATCATTTCGGTTTCAGTTCATTTCAGGGCGTATCACCAGCTCTTCCACTATGGATCGATCGACCGACCGACCGACTGACTCTGCATGCGGATGATTGTGCTCGGCTGTGGTGGTGGCGGTAGTTCGCGCGAGGTAGTAGCTCTGGCAGTCGTCCTTCACCTGATTTTCCGTTAGCTGTGTTGTGTGCTCTGCATTTGTTTGGCTGGTGGTGTTGGTGATCAATTTAACAAATTTTTGTTTCGTTTTAAATTTTCGCGTTTTTTTTTTCTTTGATTCATTCATTGATTTGAAATTTTGATGATTGTGATGTCTGTTGCCGATGTTGCTGCTGCTCTTTGGTTGAACTGAACGGTTGTCTGAGTGTCGTTTGGTGCCCCCTTTGCAGCTTAATAATAAGTACATTTTAATTATATTTTTCGTTATCTTGTTAACTTAAAATGTGACCTGTAAATTAATTATTGTTTTTCTTCGATTGGTTTGGTCGATTGTAGATCTTACAGTGGTTCATGGGGTATATAATTTGTTATTGATAACTAAATGCTAAGTGCTATTTTCGACTTGTGGTTGTTCTCAACACAACATCAATTTGGACGTTATAATTTCAAGTTTTATTGGAAATGGATTTTTTGGAGAAATTGTTATGAAGTTCTCCTTGGGAGACTTATCGTCAAAGTGGTTTTTGCTATAATATTTTATAAGGATAATATTTTATTAGCAGAGCCTAGAAGTTGTTGATATTCCCCGAAATTCGTGGAGAGATTGAGTAGTAAAAGATCGCAAGTTAGCTACGGTCTTATTCACAGCACTACGATCTCAATTTTACACGAGCAATTGTCATCAGTAATCACCCCTTTTTCTCACTGTGTACAATAAGCATGGACGTATGATGAGTTCAAATCATAGTGGAAGGATATTTTCATGCCATCCATCTGAATTCGTAGTAGACTATGAAGCGTTATCCTTCCTTCTACCATCGGTTGATACCATCGGTTTCTGATGATATAAAATCTTTTCTTCGAATTTAGTATTCGACAATTTGTTTATAAAACTTATCCTACCACCAATTATGTATGGAACTAGGTATTCTATCAAGTTAGTTCCCCATTGAGTCGCTTGAATAGATTTTTTGGATTATACTTTTAACTGCAAAAATAGTGTTGTGGATCTTCACTATCTGGTACTTAAAAATATGCAAAAATGTTAAAAATCTTGTAATGCGTGCATAGTTTAACTGAATTTACTAACAATATTTCGAAAAAATTCAACTGTTTATATTCTTTTCATTTTTTTTTTTGTATTTATATGAAACGAATCATTATGCGCTCCCTCTCGACGAGGGTAGCTCTAGCTTTCTCGTCTCCAATTCTATTTGGCTTGTAATATGATGTAGAGTTCTGACTAACAATTTTGCTGAACCTTTCGAGATATAATCTCTGCCATTAATTTTTGTCTTTGTATTACGAGGTGTGTTCAAAAAAAACAAATTAAAATTTTCATTTATCTCAAAAAGTATTTATTTATTCATCAATTTCTATTTTATCTCCTTCAGAGTAGTCTCCCTCAGATATAATACATTTGTGCTAGCGTTTTTTTTTTTTTCAATCTTCAAAGCAGTTCTGATAAGCACTTTTTGATATGTCGATCGTCGCAAAAGACCGTTCTTTCATGGGTCTCTTCAATCTTGGGATCAAGAAAAAGTCACAGGGGGCCAAATCTGGTGAATGCGGTGGCTGAGGCATGATAACGGTGTTGTTTTTGGACAAATAATCTCACACAAGCAATCTTTGCTTTGAGTGAGCAGGTGCATTATCATGATGCAAAAGCGATGAATTTTTTTTTCCACAATTCCGGGCGTTTTTTTCGTATTGCTTCACGCAAGCGGGACATAACTTCAAGGTAATACTCCTTATTTACCGTGCGACCTTGTGATAAGAACTCCCGATTTATTACGCCATGGTAATCAAAGAAAACAGTGCTTATTTTGGTTTTGTCCCTTGTGGACTCTTCCATTGGGACGATTGGGCTTTGGTTCCGATGCCATAACCATATACTCGTACCCATAATTCGTCACCAGTTATGACCCTTTTAAAAAAATCTGGATCATCGTTGACGTCATTCAATAATTCCTGAGCGATGCTCATGCGTCGTTGTTTTTGGTCAAAATTCAGCAATTTTGGAACGAACTTCGCTGCCACACGCTTCATGCCCAAAATGCATGCCATGAGCCAACCGATATGCCGACATCCTCAGCATCTTCTCTAATAGTGATTCGACGATTCTCCATAATAATTTTCTTCACTTTCTCAATATTTTCATCAGTTGTTGATGTGCTGGGGCGTCCAGAGCTAGCGTCGACATTTACATCTTCTCGACCATCTGTGAGCTGCCATTTGGGAAATTATTACAGTACTAAAGTCCGACATAAGTTTTCCAAACTGACGTTCGGAATCGTCATTAAATCGCATTCGATTGTTATATAAACTACATATAATGATATATAAACTAATGAATTTTATATCTTAAGTATTCTTATGGTGAATTTTGTAGAAAAAAAGCTTTCATCTCAGCATTCTAGCAGTGACCTATCACTTATGTCCTTGTCACCTTATGATGAAGAAATGAGTTGATAGTTGGTACTCAATCTCCAGCAATTTTGACATTCAAAGAAAAAGTACATATTAATTACTATTTCCCAAACTCCTTGCCAACAGAAGGTACGCATCGTACGAATTTGAAAATAAAGATTTTGAACACAATTTAACCTCTTGTATCTCTCTTTTTTCTCAATTTTGTGAAACTATTGCTGATTACCACCTCTCGCATATACAATAAGATAGCTTTCAGAGTCCAAAAAGAAAAATGTTTGAGGACTCTCTGAATGTGGTGGAAAGCCGGGCTTTATCTCTTTTATGAGGTGCAAAGCAAATACGTTTTGTTTGGTTTATGTTAATATTAGGACTTAATCCAAATTCAAAATGAAACCACTTTAAACACCCCTCAAACCGAAATCCGCATATTCAATTCAATAACTAAAAAAGGAAATAAATCACACATTTTAGGTGGAGAACTAAAACATGAAGCGGAGATTGTTCAGAAAATATAAAAGTTTTGCATTCCTCTTAAATGTTCAATTATTCAACATTATGCCATGACCTTAGTTATTGAACACATTTTGAAAGTTATTCATAAATTGCAGGGTTTAGTTGAGGGTCAAATGCGTTGCGTACCCTACCCTCTGTTCGTCGATGCGATGGAAGTTTAGTTGCAATTTAATTTTGGCCTCTTTGCCAGTGACTAATTCGTCATAAGAGTGGCTACATATGAGGTGAAGATTTTACAATAACACCATTGCGTTTTATCAAATTCGGCCGAAATAACCACAGTGTCATCAATAGATCGAACTTTTGTGCTGTGATTGCAATTGGCCGTCGAAGAAGGCAAAAAAGAAAAACAACCTATCTGGCAAATTAAACATTTCTGTTTTCGATTCGAACTTCAGAATTGTCAATTTGTTTTATTTTGTTGGTGTTGTTGTTGTCGTTGTTATATTTTACAACGCCGGCTAATGTTTGTGGTTGCTGTTTTAGCAATTCTGGTCTTTATTTCGTATTTTGGCTTTTTGGGAGCACCATCATCTGAAGACTGTAATTACGGCTTGATTTAAATCGGTCTGTTGACCCAAAGGTTCAACTGCGGAAATTACAAATTTAATAAGCAAACGGCGGAGCTACACTCTCGACGACGACGACGACCATCGCCGTAAATTTGTTGGCTGTGTGTCGACCGAATTGCTGTGAATGTCGGTTAACCGGTGGCATGGCCGGTTGGCTGGCGGACTGGAAGAGCAGTGGATCCATGATTTCATGGCTGTTTGTGCTGTTTTGATCATAACGGGGTGATCTATTCACGCCAAATCTTATTAATAAAATTCTAACCTTGGCTTAGCATTAAAACATTAATTTTCCATCATCATCAGCATCAGCTAAAAAGCATCTCTTAGCCGCAGCTACAGCGGCAACAAGAGCAATGGCAACATCTTAGCGAGCGAGCGAACAGTCTGTCAGGGCAGCCGTTCAAAAGGACAGACGACCATTTGATGGGTTGCAGAGACAGACAGTGGCAATAACAGCAGCAGCAACCTTAACAATAATGGCTTAGAACATAATGAGCCTGCAA
>JAHXMU010000025.1:1071395-1084512 GCA_019455685.1 Philornis downsi
CAACAGCCAACTCCTTTTTAGCATGTTCCCGAAACTCCTTGGTAAACTGACTGCCAATGGTGGTGGTGGTGGTGGGGGACGTTAGTGGTGGTGGTGGCGGTAACCAAACCACATCAATGCAGTCGGTCATCTTTCGCAAACGAACCGACCAACTACAAAACCGAAGAAAAAACGGGAAAAATCCATAAAAGTGGAGGAGCTTCTCCTCAATTGGAGTGTATGAAAATAAATCATCATCAAATAAGATCAGTTTGGGTTTGTTGTTAGTTTGAACCACCGATATCACAACTGAAAAATCTAAGGCAAAAACTAAGCAAAAATGCTTCTGCTGATGACGAAGATGAGGACGCTGATGCTGAAAATGTTGCTGCTGCTCGGACGCTGGCGGCAATGATATTAAGATGATACCGACCGATGGTCGGCTCTATTAGACTGGTTAGCAGCAGCTGCTGCTGATGCTGCTGCCCCTTAAAAAGGAGCCACAAGCCAAAAAGCTTTTTGGCAACAAAGCACAGTGAATCACTTTGTTTCATTGCTGCTGTCGCTGCTGCTGCTGTTGTTGCGGGTATTGCTGATATCGCTTCGAACAGTCTTTGAACAAAAACTCAGCATGATTTATAAATTCGATCTTTTTTATTATATTCCTCGTTGTTGTTGTGGAGCAAAATGTTGCTTGGAATCAGCAAATATTGCACAACACAAAGCACAGTATATTTACACTCAACAAAAATACCAGTCCACACATCGGATATGCACTTTACGTTTGACCCAGTTTTGTGGAATGCACCAACTTGAAGCTGTTATGTCTTTACGTAATGAATATGCCTGTGTCCACCAAAGACCCCACTTAGAATTGGTCATATCATGCAGATTAGGCATTGTCTAGTATATCTCCCCAAATGCTATTTACGCTGTTGTCTGGTCACCAATATTGAAAAATATAAGAACTTTCTTCGGAAGATTTGATAAGTCTGTATATATATCTGAAAGAAACTTTGTGCCGAAATAAGAACAATTTTCTGTGTCAGAGATTAACGATTTGGATATTGAGTTAGGCCTAAACGTAACTAAGTTCCCGCTGGTGGCCAATAGAGGGCGCCAGCTGTAAGTGCTAGTCGATTTTGCCAATAAACTAAGCATTATCAGCCACGTTTAGGCATGTGGTAAACATACTGCCTCGACACAACAGTGATTTCCTTTTGACGCCATATTCATTCGGTTGTGTGAATATGTATGATTTTGTGCAAAATAATCGTTATATGCAGGAAGTATTGATTTTCTTCTTTCAATCGAAGAAAACAGCGGTTGAAGATCTTTGAGGGCTTCAAAGCGTTTACAGAGATGAAGCAACGTGTTGAAATTGGTCCCGTCGATTTAAAGACGGTGATTTTGATGTTGACCTTGATGAAAACCCTTCGAAAACACTGAATTGACAGTATTGTTTGATGAGGATCCGTGTCAAACGCAGGTATAGCTTGCTTCAGTATTAGGAGCTACTCGACAAACCATTTCCAAGCGATTGCATGCGTTGGAACGTTTTGCGTCATTTTTTCGATTATGACCAACTGCTTTAGTGACAAAAAAGAAAGGGGTTTCTTCATCGTATTGTAATGGGTGATGAAAAATGAATTCATTACAGCAATCCAAAGAAAAGGCACGAAAAAGCGATTCTTCAGCATGACAACGCTCGGCTTCCTGTGGCCAAGTCCGGTAAAACCTACCTAGAAACGCTGAAATGGGAAGTCTTACATCATCCGCCATATTCTTCAGATATTGCGCCGTCAGATTATCACTTGTTCCGTTCGATGGCACACGGTATGGCTGACCAGCAGTTCCACTCATATGACGACATCAAGGAATTTCTAGATTCGTGGATAACCTCAAAAGATGAACACTTTTGCTGTGTGTGGAATTCGAGCTTTGCCAGAAAGATGACAAAAAGTAGAAGCTAGCGATAGGCAATACTTTCAATGAATCATTTGTAAACATGTTTTTATAATAAAGTTGCATTTTGATTAAAGAAACAGCGCGAACTTAGCTGCTTGTCTAATATTTATTTTTTTTCTTTCTTTTCCTTCATTGTAGAATTCAAAATGAATTCGTTTGTAAGCAGTTTCATCAAGAAAGAGTGGTCATGAAGTTCTGTAACTTTCTGGTTTTCTGATACATCATTTTAAAATTTAGCACGTTTGCAGATGATACAGTTTCGGTTTTTTTGTTGTGCAAAGTAGGGTGTGGGAGCCCAATTTTAAAGGATGTTTCTTTCTGTATGATTTTCAGAAATGTATTTTATATACTTTTGAACCGAGAAAAAAGTTCCAATCACCATTTTATTATGTTAAATTTCTTCTCAATTAACAAGTGATGATTTTTTGATGACTTACAATTATGAAATATTGATTTTTGCAAATGTTTCAATAACATTAAGATGATTTTTAATGTTGCCAGTTTGTGGCTATGAGTTGAATTGACCCAGGAAAAAATAGATTGTCTTTACCCACTATTACACCATTGGGATACTACCATTTTTGTCATTCCGTTTATAACAACTAGAAAAAATCATCCAGGACTACGTAAAGAGTATATAAAATACTCCTATATTTCTAATCATTATAGAAGTCTGTGTCAATCTAAGCATGTTCTTCCGTATAAATATTCATAAGTACTGAAAAATTGAACAAATCGATGTACAATGCATGATAAGAGAGCGTTTCTGCCACACCCACTTATCTGACGATAGGTCGGTTCAATATTGTGAACCGCAGATGATACAGCTGGTCAAAATCAGTTCTTTAGGAAAAGACTTTCCTATACATACACTGAATTAAACTTTGAAATATGCATCATTTTTACAATTATTTCCAACCCGAAATAAAAGCTATCTATGTAAATAATTATGGCTATTCGATTAAGGATTAAGCCATCAGACATTTTGTTTACATTTCTTGCCGATCAAAAACCCACATCCAAATTTATTGCGTCATGTATGATGGTTGCAAAAGATATCACTATCTTTACAGCCTGGGAACTCTCCTTCCGTCCATCGCATTTACTGGATGGCGATGATGGAAGTGTTATATGTAACGACAATATCTGCTAGCTCTGGAAAGATTTCGGACTTTCCAGTTGTGTATCCTTAGATCTTAGTACGTATATTGTTTGTGGCGTCTTCAATATTTTAGACATTCCATTTATATCCTCTGACATATTCTTTGATAATGAGTGATTAAATACTAACAGTAAAGTCTACAACTGATCATTATGTGGGCTATCCATTTAGTGGTTTCAAAACCGCCGGTCTGGCAAAACTGTCAGCAGTTAAATACCTGTCATCTGAAGTGTTATTTATTTAGTGAAAAATTTGCCATTTACGAATATGGATCGTTTAACAACCGAAGAGCGCGTGAAGTTAAAACTTACTTCAAAATTGGTGATGACATTTACAAAACGATTGATTTTGGTTTTATTGAATGAGAACTTTCCAGAAAGCGAAATTTCACGTTTTGGCGACGTCAATTAGCCACCAAGATCATGCGATTTACCGTTTAGACTGTTTTTGTGGAACTACGTCAAAGACCGTGTTTACGCTGATAATCCCGAAAATGTTGGTGTCTTTGAAAACCGGCATTCACCAAGTTATCGCCGAGATACCTCCCGAAATTTGGGAAAAAATGGCCGAAAATTACTGCAAAAGAATTCACTGTTCCAATCAATCTAGAGGCGATCATTGAAATTAAATTGTATTTCGGACATAATGGCAACGTCCAATCATTATAATAACATAAAAGTCTAATCGAAATCATAGTTTTGTGTGCCTTATTTAACTTAACTTTTGATACCGAAAAATTGATAGCCCTGTTAGCGGAAACAGTTATTTCAGCCCATATTTTTTTTTTTAACTTCCATCCTAATTTTAGTCGTAGTTATTGAAAAAAGGAATCAAAAAAAAAAAAATGAATTTTTGCGAAATATGAGCAAAAGAGAATTTTTTCTTTTTTGGAGAACTTCCAATATTTTTTGCTGGGTATGTTATGGGGGGCAATTTTTTCATACCTATATTTAAAATTGGAGCTATTATAGACTACTCGTATGCAAGCGACACAATAGTAATCCTTTAAACCGTTTCCCTACAAAATTCAAACATGTAATATTTTTAAATTTAATACGCTTCTCAAACCGGTTTTGACACTTTTTGACAATCTTACCTAATTTGATATGCAGTAATAATAAGAAATTATTATGTTAGGTTTTTGTAACGCATTTTATATATGTATTTTTTTTATTATATTCTGGCATGGGAAAGTTCTCGCTCAGGCCAAACATTTAAAAACGCGAACATTTTACAATTTGCCTAACTTTGTAAGATTTCAAACTCACGTAAAATTTATATGTAGAGACCGCATTTGTCTCTAGAGTGAAAAGACATTTAGAGCTGCCGGAAAGGAAGCTAATTTTGCTCTTTTGCCCTCTCTCTTGGATCAATATTTCGATAATTTGACATATTTTTGTTAACATTTTTATAGATTATAGTATTGTAAATACTAGGATATGAAAACTGTAGCATCGGGCATTATAAGAATCTAAGCAATCAAAGTTTCATGTTGTGAAAGAGAGTGTGGGCGTAGAAGTTTGTGCTCTTGAGTTAGTGTTCAGACTTAACAAAACGTACTCAAGAAGCAAATGCAGCCTTTGTCTATAATACTAGCATATAAAAACTGTAGAATCTGGCGTTATAAAAATCTAAAGAAAGTTTCATGTTGTGAAAGAGAGCGTGGGCGTACGAGCTTGAGTTCTTGAGTTAGCGTTCAGATTTAACAAAATTCACTCCAGAGACAGATGCGGCCTCTGTTTGTATTTTTTCTCCATGGGGGCTACATGTATTCCATCTAACTGCAACTACATTTAAGTGACCGACCATGGCGCTATGTTTAGTACACGCGATTATTATTCGCATGACCGGGGTTCAATCCCTCGTACACCCACCTATCATTGTTTGAGCAGTGGCCACTTCGATGTTCTTGACGGACACTTCGAGGAGTCGAGTAAGCGACAACTCTGATAAATGCTTTCCCCGTTGAGTCGGTATAAAAATATAATGCTTGTAAGCTCACTGAATGCGAGAAACTATCCCATATCTTATTCAAGGGATGCAAGGGAATTGGTTGTTTTTTTTTTTTTATTTATGTAATAACTTAATATATGTTATATTATATTATTTTTACTTCTAACCAATAAATCTTATAAATCATGATGATGCTGATTTAAATTTTTTCTTCTTTTCTAGGCAAGTACTCGTTTTTATTTATGGATCTAATCTGTTCTAAGGTAAAAGTTATATTATTTTATATTCGTATTATAAATGTTGAAAATAAATTCCAACAAGTAGGGTTTATGCCACCGTTCAAAACGATTTTCAAAAAATTTACCACATCATGTTACATGCATTTATAAATTTTTGCAAAAAAATTTCTTCCTTTATTATGATGATATTAAACTATGCATAATAGAGTGATTTAACTACAGCGTGTTAAATAATATTAAAATGATTTCAATGCACCAAAGATTTGACATGGGAATACCTCAGTTATAAACATTTGTAAACAGATTTTTTAATTTACCCCGTTTTCGAAATATCACAAATGTATTATATAGTATATTCTTTTTTACCCATTTGGAAGGCCAATATTGCCAATAATGCTTCCGAAGTGAGAACAAAAGCATTGTTAAGAATTGCGTCTGATAAATCAATTTTGTCAGAAGCACTGTTACTGTTATATTACCTACAGTTTTCGCAATGATATTTGAAATGTATTCTGCTACTTGATT
The DNA here is from genome assembly GCA_019455685.1 of Philornis downsi. Classification (NCBI taxonomy): domain Eukaryota; kingdom Metazoa; phylum Arthropoda; class Insecta; order Diptera; family Muscidae; genus Philornis; species Philornis downsi. Next base: position 1,077,222 of record JAHXMU010000025.1, read on the forward strand.
TTTTAATTTAATTGTAAATAGTGGAATCTCTCAAACAAAACAGTCCGTATTTCGAAAGTTCTGTTCATTTCTGTTGATTATATTTCTAGTAATATTTCGGAGAAACTTGTAACCAATTGGCGGTTAGACATATTCATTTAATTTAATTTTGTTTTATTCAGGATTTCAATTTTAAGAACGATTTGATTAAATTACAATATTACAATATATCTTCTCCATAATTCAATAAATCTCAATATTAATTTGGGATTTACGGCTACTACATAATATAATGAAGAATTCAAGAAGTCCGTCCCTTTTTGTAAGTGTTTTGGGAAGGAGAAAACAATTTGAATGTATTTGGCAGTTTGATAAACTGATTGACTGACTACGTTTGTTTGAAATGATATGCTTAGATTGATTAGATTCTCCCAGAGAAAAATGTCCGGATTTCAAAATTTCTGTGCATTTCTGTTGATTATAGTTCTAGTAATACTTCGGAGAAGCTTGTAGCCAATTGGCGTTTAAACATATTAATTTAATTTATGTTTATTCAGACTTCCAACTCTGATATTAAAATATTACAACATATCTTCTCCACAATTCAATAGATCCCAACTTTATTTATAACGCCCGAACATTAAATACTGAGACAAAATTCAATTCACAAATTTAATTCACATGAATGGAAAGCAAACAACATTGTGGCTGTCTTAAACGGAATAATTTTAAGTTTATTTAAGGACATCCCCACAGAGAGATATTAGAATATGTCTTCAATTTTTGCTTGAATAACGTCATCATTGTGGTAACTTCCATTGAAAAGCAGCATCAGCATCATCAGTTCGTTAGCTAAAAGTGCGTTAGCTAGTTGAAATGATAAGCATTTCAAAAAGTGCTATAGATTGCATTTTGGCCGAAGATTTGACGATGAGAAAGCTGTGCGCAAGATGGGTGCCGCGCTTGCTTTCAATAGAGCAATAACAGCGTCGTGAACATGTTTCAGTAGAGTTTTTGTCGACGAATTTTTGCGTCGATTTATAACCATGGACGAGACATGCGTCCACCACTTTATACCTGTGACAAAGGAACAGTTAAAACAGTGGACTGGAATGGAAGAATCGTGTTCAAAGAAGGCAGACACGGTTCCATCTGTAGGCAAGGTCATGTCGTCTGTTTTTTATGATGCGCATAGGATTGTTTTTGTTGATTATTTTCATAAAGAAAAAACCATCAAATATCAACGGCGAATATTTTGCTAATTTATTGCAGCGTTTGGATGATGAAATTATGGAAAAAATCCGTATTTGATGAAAATGAAAAAGTTGTTTCGCCACAACAATGCTCCAGTTCCATTACTGTGATGTCCAAAATTAATGAATTAAAATTCGCATTGCTTCATCACGCATCTATTTTTGGATTATTTTCTGTTTCCAAACTTGAAAGAATGTCTCGGTGGTAAAAGATTTGCCAACAAGAGGAAGAGAAGGAGAGAAGAGGTGGAGTCTACGGTTGATGGCTATTTTAAGGACGTTGACAGTTCTTTCTGTAAACAGGCTATAGAAGCTATTGAACATCACTGGAAAAAGCTTATCAAGCTAAAAGGAGATACTGTCGAAAAATAAAGCAAAAACTTGCCAACTTTTCTGTGCCTTCTTTGTCAGGTCGGCTAGTTTTGGCACCGGCCTCGTACCACCTTGATAGTTGACCTATTTTGGAGCTGAAACAAAACATGAGTTGTTTGCATTATAGTGTTTCCACAAAACATCGGATATTCACTATAAGCTATTTGAAATTAAAATATCTTGGACAGAGAATTTCTAGTTGTCACCCACAGTTTTGGAGCCAGCACATTAGTTTTTAGCTGATCTATATCGATATACTTGATTCATGCCCTTAATAGTTCACTTTAGCCACGTTACCCGAGGTCACCTAGTATTACCATAAACCCATTGATGTAGTAATATCGTAAAATATAGTGTTGGAAGCACATAAATCTCCACGCAATGGTTATTGTGTTCAATTGAAATATTTTTTTCATTATTGGGCGTATTTTCCAAAAATATTAGAAGAATTAAAAAATCTTGAATTCTTATTTTTCTTAGAGGTGGCCTTATTCGTCATCACAGGAGTTGGGACCTCTATAGTAGTTCAGTTTAACACATTAGATTCCGCAAATTACAAAATTCTGAAAACGAATTTTTGCTGCCGGCTTAAAGTCATATAAGGTGTAGAATGTAAAGTCCTCCCTCCCGTTCGATGCTGAAATGACGGAACCAAAACATTTTTTCAATTTACAATTGGTATCAATTTGCTAATGTGATGCCATTCTAGGAAGCAGCAAAGTAAGGTAGAATATTGCAAATTTGGTTATCTGACCGACCGTTGTGCAACGGGTAGTACACGTGACTATCGTTCGCATTATCGCAGATTCAATCCCACATATAGCCACTTATCGTTATTTGAGCAGCGGTCATCTCGATGTGTCTGACGAGCACTTCTAGTAGTCAATTAATCGACGAGTCATGTAAATGTTTCTCAAACTGTGACGTTCGGAACCGTCGTTAAAAACTGTAGGTCCCGTTGAGTGGGTTTAAGCTCACTGAATGTGAGAAGCTCTCCCACGTCTTATTCATGAGATACTATTTGACATCATGTCAATAGCTGGGAATTTCGTACAAGCTTTTCCAAATGGAACATATTGAACAGAATTTCGGCCTTGTGGACACTTCCTCATCTCCATGGATTTTTCACGCGAGTGTAATGCTTAAGTAAAGTGGCACGAAGTGTTCAATTCATCTCTAGCTTTTTTTTTTCTCTGTATAAATTTCAGAGTCTCTTGCCTGGATGTGATGTCTTGGCAGAGACCTCAACCCATCCTCTAAGCTGCGCAAATTTCATTGTTAAACTGGCAACAAAACAATGAACAATGAACGGGAGTAGAGTGGAAGAGTGAATGACTTGACACGGCGTGGCCTGAGTCGCCTCACAGTAGTCACTATCGGGCGTCTGCAGTTCAACGTTCAAGTGGCACTGGTACGCCCTAGAAATCTTTTTAAGAGAGGGAAGAAAAAAACTAAATCAGAAAAAAATCAAACTGTTTAAAATAAAATGAATAGACGCGAGCAGCCGATATGGATGGAATCGATTGTTTTTCTAGCCTTTATTATTTTTACTTTGTTGCTGTTGTTAATGTAGTCAAGAAAACAGATTTGATTTTCGTTTAGTTTTAAATGAATGATGTTGATCACGATGAGGATGGCGATGATGATGATGCTGCCGCTGCTGATGATAATATTGTTGCTTGAACGAATTTTGGGGAGTTGTAGCAGTGAGGCCGTAAATCTTCAATGATTCGACAACCATTCAAAAGCAAACGATATTGCAGAAGTTGAGATCATCCATCCATCCATCATTGATGATCTTCACGATCGATCGATTTGGTTGCGATGACTTTGAAATGTAGTCATACAAATTACTTTAACATGACATTAATTTACTGCTAATTCAGAGAGCATAGATTGGTTTCCTTTCATTAATTTGCAAATGTTCAATTGAAGTGATATAATTACATATAGATAAATGAGCTATTGTTGAGATTCATGCAACTTTTAAACACAAATATTTTCGACTATGAACGAAAGAAAAACTAGACAGTTATTTGCGAATGGGTAAGCAAACGCAGTGATAATCATATGTTATTGAGCTAAATATTGGTGATGATTAAAACTTTTACAACTATAATTACTGCATTTACAATACCTTCAATATTTGCAAGTGCGGAAAATATTTCCAACATAAAAAAATATATCGACATAAAAGATGTAATTTTCTTTTGAAAAAGAACGAGGGATAAAATAGAGGGATAGAGGTAAAAGATATGCGAGAATAACATCTTTCAAAATTTACTGAAAAGGACAAAATGAAGTGATAATAGATTATTCGTTAAAAGCCATTTTTGTATGAAAAGTCTATTGGTTCGTAGGAAAATTATTATTTTTTATTAGTCTTGGGAGAAACAGGAATGTTATCCGCGTCCGCCACGCGGTTTAAAGTCTCACAAATGTTTTCAAAATTATTTTTTTAGTGTTAGAGGCCCATAACCTGTTGGGAAGGCCCATAATATGTTGTGAAAGATAATGACATATTAATCACAAATATTTCATAGCTACTTAATGCTTATAAATCGTATATTATACTCTAGTTTACAACATGTATATATGTACGAGGTGTGATCAGAAACCGTTATTTTAAATTTTTTCCAAAAAGTATTTATTTATTCATCAATTTCTATTTTATTTCCTTTAAAGTAGTCCCCCTCAGATATAATACACTTGTGCCAGCGTTTCTTCTAATCCTCGAAAGACTTCTAAAACGCGCTTTTTGGTATCGCCAACAGCTCCTGTTTCGATTTTTCTTTTATCTCCTCAATCGTAGCAAAACGCTTTCCTTTCATCGCTGTCTTCAGTTTTGGGAAGAGGAAAAAGTCAGCGGGGGCCAAGTCCAGTGAATGCGGTGGTTGAGGCATGTTTGCGGTTTTGTTTTTGGCCAAAAACTCACGCACAAGCATCGATGTAGAGCTGGTGCGTTATCATGGTGCAAAATCCATGATTGGGTTTTCCACAATTCTATACGTTTCTGACGAATTGCTTCGCGCAAACGGCGCATAACTTCAAGGTAGTATTCCTTATTGATCGTACGACCTTCGGGCAAGATTTCATGATGCACCACCCCATTGCAATCGAAGAAGACAATGAACCAAAACCTTCACATTTGACCGAACTTGAGGTGCTTTTTTCGGTCCAGGACGAGCATCGTCATTGACATCTTCTCGGCCTTCCTTAAACCGGTTATACCACAAATGATTTTGTGTTCTGCTCATAGTAGACTCGCCGAACGCCACAGTCAACATTTCAAATGTCCTTGAATATTTAATTTCATTTTTTACACAAAACTTAATACAGTTTCTTTGATCGATCATTTTTTTCGAATAGTAAAAAATCGAAGAACACACCAAAACACGACTAACAAAAAAAAAAAAATGCGAAAATCTAACATAAGTAACTCATGAAATTGGAAAAAACCCCGTTTTTTTATCACACCTCGTATATATGTATATATAAAGGGTGTCTTAACAAGAACGCAAGATTTAACTTTGTCGCCATTCGAAGTGTCGTTGTATGACATTTGAACAATAGTTATTGTGCCTTGAATTGAAGAAATGAATGTGGAGGGCATGTGGTTTCAACAAGACGGCGCCACATGTCATACAGCCAGGGAATCAATTCAATTGCTGCATCAGTCATTTCCCGGTCGTGTTATTTCGAGACCAGAATTGGCCGCCTAGATCGGCGGGGGTTTTGTGAAGTCGATGGTTTACGCGAATAAGCCGACGACGACTCAAGTCTTAAAAGAGGAAATTGGACGCTGCATTAATGAAATACCGCAGCATTTATACAAAGTGGTCATTGGAAATTTCATTAAAAGATCGCGTGTCTGCCAGCAAAGCCGTGGCGGCCATCTGCCCGATGTGGTGTTCCATACATAACCTCATTGTGTCTACTTTACGATATAATAAAGTTTCACGAATTTTTTCTGAAATATCTGAGTTTTATTTAAAATTTAAATCTTGTGTTCTTGTTGGGACACCCTTATGCAGAGTACCAGGCGTTTGGCAAATTTATTTCTGTGTATGAAAATGGTTTGCATTCCAGTGCCCACCACATTTAAATTTGAATTTAGCAAAAATCAATGGCTACCTTATGAGTTCTAAACGCTAGACCAATGGTTCCCAACAGGTGGTCCGAGGACCCCTAGGGGTCCGAAAGCCATGCCAGAGGGGTCCGCAAGATATTATTAGGTTAGACATTACAAAAAACTAACCCGTAAAAAAACACTGTGTTTTTACTATAAATGTTGACAAGATTTTTTGAACTTAGAGATGAGGTTCGTGTTTTCCTTCTTGACACCAAGTACGCAGACTGTATCACTGACTTTTCTTGGCTTTGCTCAACTGCCTACTTAGCTGATGTGTTTGAACACTTAAATGTGTTAAACTTAAGTTTGCAATGGAACAATGTAGACATGTTCAAAGTTGAAGACAAGATTAGTGCTATGGTCAAAAAGTGTCAAATCTGGGCGGCACGGATTGAAAAGGAGTCTTTCACTAACTTCCCTACTTTGAAACAATTCCTGGAGTCTTCAGAGGAGAGTTTGCCTGAACAGATAAGGAGCAACGCAGCCGCAGCATCTTCACAGCCTAGCTACCACTTTTAGGGAGTATTTCCCTGAACCTGACTCTGGCGATAGTTGGATTCGAAATCCCTTTAATTGTCAAGAAATAGAAAAAATCCAAGGCCTCACAGAAGAAGAACAAGATCAGCTTGTGGATCTGTCTAGTTGTGGCACAATGAAGAACATATTTAATGCTGAGAAAATTGCAGACTTCTGGGATACAGCACGCAAGGATTACAAAGAACTTGGAGATAAGGCAATGAAAAATATCCTTCCATTTGCAACTACTTATCTATGTGAACAAGCATTTTCCTCCATGTGTTTCATGACAAACAAGTACTGGAATCGGCTTGACATGCGGTCGGATTTCAGAGTGAAAGTGTCAAGATTGGAACCAAACATTTCAGAAATATTGGACTCAAAGTTCAGATTCAACCCATCTCATTAAGAATGGAAAATGAAAACGAACTGTGTACTGATGGACGTACATATATAAAATTTTGATAGAAAAAACTTGTGTAATGATCAAAAATAGATTAATAACAATAAAGACAAAGTCTAACAACAAATTTATTGGTGCGGTGGGGTGGCGGTGGTAGGCATCTAGAACATTTCTAGCTTTAGGTTTAGAAATGAGTGGGGGTCCTTGGCATTATATCGAATGTATGAGGGGGTCCTTGGAAAAATATTGTTGGGAATCCCTGCGCTAGACTAAGTTTTAATTTAGCTTGAGAGCATTTTTTGGAAAACAACCCGCATACTTTTGCAGAAAGGTGGAAAAAGACTTTAGGCGTGATCCAGTTCATTCACCTGACTGAAATTTCTGTAGCGGATACTTTCCGTAAGTTTTTGAATATGGGTCATCATATTAGTGAGGGTTGGTGAGGATAATTTTGCCAATGGGGTACATTGGGATTGCCCATCGCTCATTCCTTGACGCGTTAGAGAGGGGTTGTGAGAATTTCTTATTGTTTTTTTTTTTTTGAATGCAATATATTTTATTTTCAAAAGTGATTTTTCGAGCCTTATTAAAGCATCACACTCTACTTGCGGATACATCGTTTGCCTATCATTAGAC
>JAHXMU010000025.1:1084912-1107820 GCA_019455685.1 Philornis downsi
TAAAACGGCGCAGTTAAATTATCACACGACGACGATCACATAAAATAGCTTTATAACAATAACAACAACAACGACAACGAAAACAACTAAGACAGCATCGCAAACAACTGCAACAACAAATGAATAAACTTCTTTAGCATTTGCTACAATTTTTTTGCGCTAAAACAAAACTCCGTTGCAACAGCAATCAATTTTTGCCAGCAGTATTTAAGTATTCAGACTTTGTCGTACCCTACATTACAATCGAGCTACATATGATAGAGTGGGTAAAATCATTGGCCGATAAGAGGGCCTTCCCTCTAGAGAATGTCTAGTTTTATTTTCCACTTCCTGGGAATACGAGGAAATTTCAAAAATTAGATATAAATCGTAGAAAGAAATAAAACTCTTAACGACAAGTTTAGTCATCTCGCATTTTTTTGACAAATGGTTGCGGTTTCACTTCACTAGAATCTATATGAATTTATCCGGCCTTCGCATAATTTCTGGAGTGATCAAACTGTTTACACTCTTTATACGTACATGAAAGCAACCATCTACTGGTTATATCTTTCTACTTGTACTTAGCTTCCAATTTAATCGATAACGTTCCTTGTCCTTTTGTCTACCTTGGCTCCGCTACCAATAAAAGTAGTGATGTCACCGCAGAAAGAATGCGAAGGATATTGTTAGAAATATGCGATTTTATGGAATATTAGCTGCTTACCCTGCTCTGCAACGTGACCATAAATCCGAAACAGAAAACATTTTCTATAACTGTAACACTTTATTAATATCCATTTTGCTAAAACAAAACCTGGACTGAATGAGTAATACTACAGCTGTTTGCTCAGTCGTTTCCGAATGTAATCGGACCCGGTTAACGAGTTAGAATCACTAAAACTTTATAAAGTGGTCGAGCGTGACGTGCTGGTTAATACACGAGACTATCGTTCGCATTATTGCGGGTTCAACGCCGCATACACTTCGTGTATTCAGATTATCTCTCTAATCTTATCTTATCTCTTATTGACAAGTTTTGTAAATGCTTATCAAATTCGGAATCGTTGCTCAACTGTAGGTCCCATTGAGTGAGCCTAAAAGTAGGATGCGTTTAAAATTACTAAATCCGAGAAGCTCTCCCATATTTGCAAGTTGTAAGTGTGTTTGTTTTTAAATTGTATAAAATGCAATTCATTATGATGGTCTCAAATCGTGTTTTTTACAAAGAATTACATAGTTCCCAGAAGGTATAGAGCTATCCATTTGGGGGTTTCAAAACCGCCGGTCTGGCAAGGCTGCCAACTGTTAAATACCTGTCAGTTGAAGTGTTATTTATTTAGTAAAAAGTTTGTCATTTATGAATATAAATTGTTTAACAAACGAAGAACGCCAAAAAGTAGTTAAAATTTACTACAAATGCGGTGATTCAAACGTGGGCTTTCAATGGAACAACATTTTCTTCAGTGATAAAGCTCATCTCTTACTCGGTGGTTATGTCAACAAGCAAAATTCGGGCATATGAGGCTCGGAGAACTCAGAAGTGGTTGTGGAAAAGACATTGCATCCGCAAAAAAGTGACAGTTTGGTGCGCCTTATGGTCCGGAGGTGTCATTTTTTTTCGAAAACTACCTCCAAAGGATCCACTGCTATAACTAATCCAGAGGCGGTCGTTTAAATGGCATTGTCCTTCGTATATAATGGCAAAGTCCAAGCATTATAATGAAATAAAAGTTTCACCGAAATCATTGCTTTATGTGTGTTTTATTTCACTTACTTGAAAACGAAAAATGGATAACCCCATGTAAAGGGTATCGCATAAGTAACGTTAACGGCGACTATATGTATATTGCATGCGTTCTTGTATATCATTTGGTTTTAGCTCGTGAACCAATTGCATCTCATATGGGGAAAGACGTAACACATGTCAAATTCTTTGCAAAGAACGCCTAGACATCTCTAACAGCTGAAAACGTCGTCTGGTGGAAGTTTCGGGGTTTTTTTTTAATACTTGCTTGCACTCGAGCAAAGGTCACTTCATTTCGAACTGCACGAGGTCTTCCAGCACGTGCAAGATCTCGGACAGCCCCATGCTGCCCAAAACGCAGGACCAATCGGTAAATTGTTGGAGCACTAGGAGCATTTCGAACATGAATGAAATTTCGATATGATCTGAATAATCGAATGCTGATTTTCAAAGTAAAATTGAACAATTTTGATTCCTTGTTCTGTGCTGAGCCTTTCCATTCTAAATTTCCCAGGTGTTATTTAGTTATTTCTGTAAAGAAACAAAACAAACTTAAACAAAAAATGTATTCACTGATCAGATCTTAACGTTCCTTATGCGCCACCCTATATATCAATAAATATAAGCAGCATATGTTATAAGTTACATATATATATATTTTATGGCACTCCTGCTTTTTTGTATCACCTAAGACATAAAACAATTTTATAATTAATTTTTTAGGCGATTTGTCCGCAACTTTTGCCACTATAATGGTTTTCTAAAAGGGCCGTGGCAATGCCCACTGTTTCAGTAGGACGCATTGCTTTTTGTAGTAGCGTATGGACCAAATCTTATATTTACGAGTAAATCTCTAACTGTTCGCTAGTTAAGACCTTTCAAAATATTACGTTGCTTAGGCGCAATAAATCGTGAAAGACAGATACCTGCTTTTATAACGATCTGCCCAATACTTTGGCCGCTATGACAGACTTTTAAAAAGATGCGATGCGCAGACCTATTTTTCCTAGTTCATCATAGTCCTTTCTATGTATAGGTATATCAGTAGCATATGTACAAATGTTATCCTTACTTATGTAATAATTCATAACACATATCCGGTTAAAATGCTAAGTTGTGTAGGCGATTCCAGGCTTCTTTCCACCTTCGTCCTTCTTCCAATATAGCATATGCACTTCGTGTTTGATAATAAGGTACTGTTACACTTTCATGGCGCTCGGTCAGTTACTTTGGCCGAGATAAAAAATGAAAAGGGGCTGGGTACCACACACCTTTTTTATAAAATATACCTTTCTAAGCCGACAGCATAGGCCCCAGATCTTTTCTTTATTCCTCTAATAGTTCTTTGGGTTCAAAATTGTTGTTTTTACGGTTTGTGTAAATCCTCTTTTTCAAATTAAGACCTAATGTAGCCTACTATTTCTGTCTGAGCCGCATAAATCATAAATATATATATATACGAGTATATATACATATGAACTATACTTGATCAGGTTGAAGTTAGAGGAAATCTTGATGGAGTACCGAAACAGTTCTGATGTGCAAATCGATTGCCAGAATTGAGTATAGAGGCAAAGGACCAATCGAACCATCTAGTAGCTAATTCCTATCTCAGGATAGCTGGTGCATTTAAAATTAATGTAAGATAATCTTATCCGACGAAGCGAATGATTAGAGGTGTTAGAATCGAAACGACCTTAACCTATTCTCAAACTTTAAATGGGTAAGAATCTCACTATTCTTGGTATGTTAACGAAGATTATCGATTTCGTCTGAACCAAGACCTTTACGAGCTGCGTAAAATTAATCGGCGTACTTGGAGAGTCTTCGACAATAAACTCAATGAACGAAGAAGTCGACCGAAACTTCTTCGGGGGGGGCTTGGTTATTGAGATTACTATACGTCGCACAGTGTCGTGTTTTCATATAAACGGTGGCCAAAAATAGAAGGAGTTTTCAGAAAAGAATGAAAATTAGTACACATTGCTTTTATAAGTAGGAAAGAAAAAAAAAAACAAGTTTAGAGAAAATCGGTCCAAGGACACGCCCACCTCCCATATATCCTGTAATGAAAAAACCTTATTTTTTCCAAAGTTGTTTCTGGAATTGAACAAACTTGGCTCGATTGATTTTTGATATATTCCGGATAACTTCGATAAATTTTATGAAATTATCTCAAAGGACACGCCCACCACCCTTATATCCTTGATACGAAAAAGATGCAATTTGTCCACGAAAATTGTCAATACCTCTTTCACATTTTTGTAACTTTTTCAATAAGTTTCCTATTTTTATCTGTTCTGATCCGATAAGATTGAAATTTTGCATGTAAATATATTTACTTATATTGTAGCATATTACCAGTTTTAAAAAAAATCGTAAAAGCCCCCCTCCCATACAAATAACATAAATTAAAAAATTATTTTAATTTGTAAATTGTGATCATATCAGAGCAAAATTTTACAAAAATTATTAATTCAGTGAAAAGAAATTTAAAAACATGAATTTTATTTATTTAACATAACATATTCAATATACATACATACATAAAATATATATAGTAGGTATTACAGGCAATACAAATATATTAACAACTATCACTGTCATCACTTTCAGATTCTACTAGATTCGCTGTTTTTATGCTCTGAAATCTTTCTTTTGTAACTAAATACTCTTTCAGATCATTTTTATCACTTTTCCTTAAAAGTATTTTCTGACTGCATCGAAATTGATGGCTCTGACTGCAGAAGAAGATAATTTATTAGGTCTCTCACTATTATTATTATTAGGCCCACTGCTGCCTTCAAATCCCCACTTGCATTCCAGGACTACATCATTGTTGGTATCAATATCATTAACATCTAAAATGCTTCTTACGGTTTTATCCAAAATCTTCTGTAAGGGTACCTCTGCAGAAGATTCTGTTAATTGAGTGTCATCCGGCAAAATCTTTTTTTTAGCATCTGCAATCATATAGTATGATGGAAAGCAATCTTTGTGAATAGAATTTACTACTTTCCTCATCATATTGTACTGCCTCATAGATAAATCCATATCAATGTATAATGCTAGAGCACTTTCAACAGAAATTTTTTCATTAGTATTTGAACCTTTCTGCGGCGTTTTTAAGAGCTTCAGATGAAGTAGAAGCGACAAGTTCCTCCACTCGCCTCCTTTTTGTTCGCATTGAACCCTCCTCATAAGAAACATTCGGTCGGCCTTTACGACTTGTACTTGCTTCCTAATATAGTATAAAATAATTATGTTTTCTTGCAATACCAAAACTTTACACGGATACTTACATTACAAATGATTTCACAAAATAGTTTGCTATCTAGCCAGTCACTCAACTCAGTTTCAAATCTGTCTCTAATGCGATGATATTTAGACCAATTGTTAGAGAATTTTAATAGAGTAAGCTTTATTTTCTGTTGTTCACTTTCTAATAATACTCGTTTAAAATGCTTTTTGGCAAAATCTTTAACATGATGCATAACATCGCATGGTCTGTTTTGCTTTATCTCTAGCCACAATTGAAAAATAGTGCGAATCCGCAATGAGGTTGACACTGAAAAACAATCATAAAAGAAATTCGTGCAAAATCGAGCAGCGGAATTTTAAATATATTAAAATACATACTTGTAGCTACAAAATACCAAAAAATTGGAAAAGTGTTATCTCTACTTTCTTTTAAATTCTCTACGAAAGTTCGCTGTTGCTGAAAAATCTTGACAATGTCTCACTACTATCTTTTTCTAACGGGATCTGACATATGATCAATATTTGTACACAAAAACAGTGTTGTAATTATAACTAAAGGCACCACTTACACCCTGTTATACATTTTGGTAGCCGTTACATTCAAAAAATTTAATTTTTAGTATTATAAATGAACCTTAAATTTGGAGCTTTTCCATAAATTTCGTATGCTGTACACAAACCTTAACTTTGAACCACTGTAACTTCAAAATTTAGAAAAAGTTTTAAAAGATATTTTAGGTATGATCTAACCAGAGTGTTACAAAAAGAAAAATAAAAAAAAAAACGTTCGAAATCTAACATTGATGTTAACCATTTTTGGCCACCCTCGCGACATAATGCGTCGTGTGCACTCAAATGCATCAGAGGACGGAAATTAAAAAAAATTAAAAAAATGTTATGGTGCTTCCAAGGGGAGACCGAATCATTTTACTAAACTTGGAGTGTTCACATTTTTTATTTCATTGCAAAAAAATTTTAATTACTTTAACTTATTAATGCAAAAGGAATTTTTCAATTAAAAAAGATTCATGCTTTTTATGTCCTAGATAAAATGATCTCAGGCGAAAGTTTTGACTCGTAAGGTTTGATATTTGTGCTTTGAAAAACCTTTTACAATATAGCACTAAAATGGACCTATCGGTTGTCAAAAATATGGTAAAGGTCAACTGTACCGTAACATATTGACATATATTGCCGTTAACAATATATCGATATTTTCTTTTTTAGAAAGTGGTAACCTTCTATTGGCGTCGGTCCTAATTTCATGTCATTTCGATCATTCGTATTCTTGTTACAGTTTTCTAACTGATGCTTCTTTTACTTTTTTGCTTATGATGAACAAAAATTAGGCATTGTTTTTGATAGGAAAAAATATTGCTACGGCGACACCTTTGTGTAAATAAAAACTGTTTGTTAATGGTTTGCTGATATTAAACAGGGTTGTCTCAGTACTGATGATGCTGGTTCTAGGAGACATTCAAAAGGAATGGTTGGACCAGAAACCATCTGCAAATTCTGAAAATGTTTCTCGTTAATCGAAAAGTAAAGTATTTGAAGATAGCTGACGTCCTAAACATATCAATCGGCAATGTTACCCAATACAACGTTTGCTAACAATGGGATGGAAGCATCAACGTGTTAATGATTGGATCGATTTTGACACAGCAATATGTATGTTTTCGTGCAACAATAACAATAAACGAAACATCGGTCCATCTCTACATTTCGATTTAGGGGAAAGAACCTGATAAAGGCGTGGTAAGATCATGTTCTCTGTGTTTTGAGATGGTCATGATTTCTATTCATCTATTCATCTTGCAAAACTATACCTTTAAAAAGACGCAGTCATGTAAAAAAAGTCTCCAAATGGCGAAGAAAAAGGTGGTATTTTACCAACACAGTGCGACGTGTCACAGTTCGATGGTTACCGTGGCAAAGTTACATGAATTGAAGTTCGAGTTGCTGAGCCCTCCAACGTATTCTATAAGCCAACTAATGTCTGTTTGTAAATTTCCAAAAGGATGCTTGGGAGAAAAGTTTTTGATGAAACAATGGGATCGTTGAGGAAACTGAAGGCTTTTGAAAAATCCTTCTCTAAGGGAAGGCGTAAAAATGTTATACATCCGTTAGATTAATTACTATCTCACTCTTTCAGGAAATTATTTTGACGAATGAGAACCCTTGTCCTTATTGGACAATGCGTTGCTTTTCGATTTCATCGCGTTTGAAACTCCACATAGTGTTTAAAGCATTCTTTTCCTTTTTATGGTTCCCTGATAAACCAGATGTTTCCCTAATTTCGAGTTTGGTTTACGTTAGTTAAGTATCAAGAATAGCACCCTGTAAAGAAATGCTCTAAAACCGCTTAGGACGGCGTACATACTTATGTATATGTCAGCCTGGCTAAATGACATTTCTGTATGGCTTTTCGTTTATTCAAATTCCTTAAATGTTCGGAAGCTAAATGTTTTGACACATTCGTTCCAGCATATTTATAGGTTTATTTTCAAACGTTTTTATTTTCCACTGTCTTCGGATCTACAAGTTGGAAATCTATGCATACCTAACAGTATGAGTCTTAATTATGCTGACTGGCATGTAGACTTTTCATTATGTCACGGACTGCCTTAAAATATATTCGATTAGATATACGAAATTTCATATAGATGCGATTATATCACTTTGAGTTGCTCTTTAAATTAGAACTCGTTTAGTGATGCCCATCTGCTCTCTCTCTCGCTGTGTGTTTGCGGTTTCACATCGTCTATCATCAGGATAGATCTTCAAAAACTTCTTGTCTCCGCTTTATTATTCTGCCATGTAATGGCGTCATTTAGCATTTGGATTGACTTTTTCAACATTTTCATCCCAGAAATGAAAACGTAACTCAAGGAAGACTTGGGTGCCTGCCTATTGTGGTGCCTGACGTTCGGCGCATTCGTCATCGCCTTCCACATCGTCATCATAATCTGCATCGCTGGGACAGACTATTTTGGCTGTTGATGTTGCCGTAAACTTTGCCTATTTCGTGGCTGGGCTGTCAAGCTTCAGGGCTGCCATAAAGTCGAGAGTGTATCACATTTTGCAAAATCCAAAACGCAGCTGGAAGTTTATGCCAATTTTTGCGAGTTGCTGTTGCTTTTGCGATCTCTGGCCGCAACTAACTAAGCTACGTAAAATGCTGCTGAGCTCCAGATGAAGTCTAGCCTAAGCGAGTCAATGGGGCTGAGCGCATTTTTTTGCCGGTTGACTCCTGCTTTGCCGTGCATTGTTATTTCCACAACAAGGCAATAGTGTGGACCATAACTGCTATTATTGTTGTTATTGTTGTGGTGGCGGCGGTGGTGTGCGTGTTTGTTGTTTTTGCTTAGGATAGTGTAAACAATAATTATGTAACACCCGATTATTATTGGAATTTATATGCGATTCACATTCAATGTGAACACATTTTGTACTCTACAAACTGCAGATAGACACACACACACTACGCATACACTTGTCTCTACACAGTAGCGGAATTTATGCCTTGGAACTTAAGCTCTCGACGTACGTGTTATCGACGCACATGTTATCCTCTGACGTAGCATACATTAAAACATGACAAACATCTCGAAGTAGTCTTCTACACCTCTTTGGTTTCGTCACCTACTGAAATGTCTTCATCAATTTGCTCTCCGAGAGGAAGGGATAGGGAGAGTAGGAAGAAAGGAATCGCTTCTCCGCTCCCTTTTCTAGGAAGCTATTTGCCACTCTTTCTCGACGTAGTGACTATGCGGTGTTTAATCAACTAACAGCTTGCTCGGACCCTTTTGCTAAAAGGAATACCTGAGGATATACATTAGAAGGCAAATGAATAGAAAGACACAGAATATGCATTAGAGGATTTTCAACAAATTATTACGATGCATGCAAATCTTGATAGAATCGTATTAATGCCAAAATTTTCAAACGTTAAGTGGAACCGAGTTACTCTTCGATAGGTAAAGAAGATATGAGTTTGATATAAGAACAACATTTCCTGTCACTAAGCTGAAATGAAGTTAGACATTGGGGATGTGACGTAATGTTACTGCAGTTTTCTCAATTTTTGAAAAGAAAAAATAAGAGTAAGACAGGGACGTTTTTCTTGCGTACTTGTCTAGATAGCGGCTTGATTGGAAATTTGTATCTCTTATACGCCGGACATATAAAAAGATTTCGAGTGTTTCGGTAGGTAAAGAAGATATGAGTTTGATATAAGAACAACATTTCCTGTCACTAAGCTGAAATGAAGTTAGACATTGGGGATGTGACGTAATGTTACTGCAGTTTTTTCAATTTTTGAAAAGAAAAAATAAGAGTAAGACAGGGACGTTTTTCTTGCGTACTTGTCTAGATAGCGGCTTGATTGGAAATTTTTATCTCTTATACGCCGGACATATAAAAAGATTTCGAGTGCATCGGTCTTCTGCGCTCCTTCTTCAATTCGTCAAATTCACTTTTGAGAGTGTTCCTGTTAATGTCAATACAGATTTGGCCGCCTTCTACTGCATCACTTTTGGAGTTCACTACAGAGTGTTTTTCGTGATGGAGCATTTTAGCTCATCTGCACAGCATGACCAAATCAATGCAGTTGCTTGTACGTTGATGCGCATAAGCTCGTCGAAGCCAGTTAAAAACTCATACAGCTGATGTTTCATAAGAGGCCGATACTCTGGGAGCATCTTGCCGGCTGTAGTTAACAGAACACATGTTGTCAGTGTTCTTGCATTACATCAAGTTCTCCTGGAGGTAACGTGGAAACTTGGAAAAGACTGTTCATTGTCGATTAGGTTGAGGTGCCTAGATAGGTCTCACTCCCTACGGGAAAGATGTTTACTTCATACCAGTGACTTCAAAGGTACTTTGGCTGAGTGTAGAAGCAGGTCCTGACGAAATTTTCCAATGGGATATGCCTCTTATCTCAAAGGTGCTTTGATGTATCCCAAAGGAGCGCTGGCTATCGCGATTGTTAATAAAAATACTGTGATGTATGATGGCACACCGTAAGTAAGACTTTCAAAGCGTGATCCACATTAAACTACCACAGATTGATTGATTGTTTGATTCAAATTTTAACCGAATTTATAGCAAGTGAGGTGTTAGTACTCAATTGAAAAACGCATCTGGTTACTTATGAACCTGATCATATAAAGTAGTTCTGTACAGCTAATTTGACAGAATCACATAAAAAGTAAAAAAATGTTTCTTTTATGCCATTAAAAGCTTGATTTAGCGATCCATGAGAAAGCGAAGAGTTGCGTTCCAAACTGGTTATATGTGAAATCTTAAGAGATGTGTCAAATTAACGGTCCATATTCAGTATAAAACCACGCTGGCATTATTTATACTTCCTTATGTCTGTATAAGTTACTTAGCAATGTACGAGGGGTGAAGCACGTAATTCATTTAATTCATACTACAGTGGTGAAGGAAAGTTTCGTGCAAGAGGAATTTTGTAATTCTGCATGAGATTAACACCGGATTTCAGTTATGTATTATGCTATTTGGAAATGCTATTGTGCAATTAGTTTGTACAAGATGGAGCTAAAGTCGTTTCCCCCCCATCTAAGGGACAACCTGGCAAGCAAAATTTATGATTTCATGCCTACAGATGTTACTCATCTAACAGCCTCCAAGTTGTTTGTGGTAGGACTTGGGTTATAAGTAGTTTACAGGCCAGTATCTTATACGGATTTTTGTTTTTGTTTATTTGCAATACGAGGTGTGATCAAAAAGTAACCGTTATATTCAAATTTCGTTACATATGTTTGATTTTCGTATTTTTTATTCTGTTATGTTGATACACATGTCTGTTATAAATGTTGACAATATCAGCCATTTTGGATTGTCAGTTTGTTTTTGACAGATAAAAAGGTTAGTCGTGTTTTTGTGCGCTCTTCGATTTTTTACTATTCGAAAAATCAAAGAAACTGTATTAAGTTTTGTGTAAAAAATGAAATTAAGTGTGCAAGGACATTTGAAAAGTTGACTGTGGCGTTTGGCGAGTCTGCTATGAGCAGAACACAAGTTCAATTGTGGTATAACCGGTTTAAGGAAGGCCGAGAAGATGTCAATGACGATGTTCGTCCTGGACCGAAAAAAGCACCTCAAGTTCGGTCAAATGTGAAGGTTTTGCTTCATTGTCTTCTTCGATTGCAATGGGGTGGTGCAACATGAATTCTTGCCACAAGGTCGTACGGTCCATAAGGAATACTATCTTGAAGTTATGCGTCGTTTGTGCGAAGCAATTCGTCAGAAACGCACAGAATTCTGGAAAAACTAATCATGAATTTTGCACTATGATAACGCACCAGCTCACACATCGATGCTTGTGCGTGAGTTTTTGGCCAAAAGCAAAACCGCAGTCATGCCTCAACCACCGTACTCACCGGACTTGGCCCCCGCTGACTTTTTTCTCTTCCCAAAACTGAAGACACCGATGAAAGGAAAGTGTTTTGCTACGATTGAGGAGATAAAAGAAAAATCGAAACAGGAGCTGTTGGTGATACCAAAAAGCGCGTTTCAGAAGTGTTTCAGGGATTGAAAAAAACCCTGGCATAAGTGCATTATATCTGAGGGGGATTACTTTGAAGGGGACAAGATAGTTATTGGTGAATAAATAAATACTTTTTGAAAAAATTGAAAATAATGGTTATTTTTTGATCACACCTCGTATGTTAGAAAGTTCAATGATACGAGCTATCCTATTACACAATCTTTGTGCTCGCTACCACTTTTTTCTTGTCCTTTGGTGAGTAACTGCCTAAAGAAAGTTGCAAATACTCAACATTTTCGGCATGTTGCAGGAACGGACTATCTTCGATAACATATTTCGTTTATTGCCGGCCAACAACAAAATCATCCGAGTGTTAGGTAATATTAGCCTTTCTCTATAGGGTATGCTTATTTGTGTTCCCTCAGTCATATCAAAATGTGAACAGTTCACACACATCGATGTTAACACATCTTTTAGTTTCTATGCAAAACAAAATTTATATGGCCATTTGCGAAAATACGTAATTTCGCAAATCAAATAAACTCCCACCAGCTTTGATCTTGTTGTCGTTATTGTAGTTGCTATAAATGCTGTAGTTGCCTTATTGACCAATTTGATGGTTAAGCTTTGCAATTACCACCGATTAATTTCAATTTTATATCTTTACGATGATGACCACAAACAAATTGTGTAGACCCATTTGTTGTTGTTGGCTCCGGCCCCGGTCCCGGCCACAGTCAAAACCACAGCACACATGAATGGCGGGATGGCGTCTTAGTACAACAGCCGGTCCATGTGCCAACATGGTCATAACACATGTGTGTGCTGTGCACTGGTGTTGTTTGTACTCGTACTCGTACCTAAGTTATGGCCAAAATAGCAAAATGACATTCGCCCGTCTATAATGCTGATGAATCATCATCTTCATCATCCTCAACATTGTAACGAATATGAATTGAATTGAATTGAATGGCATGGAATTGATTCCACCAACTGCGAATTCGTATTGAATTGAATGCATTTGAGTGAGGGGCCGACGAATGAATGGACAAATGAATGAATATGTTAATGACTTTGCAGACATGTCATTTCCGAATGGCCAGCGTGTTGTCTGAACTCAATGGCCAAAGTTAGTCTACAAATTGCATTTATTCTTCCATAGATTTTTTTTTTTTTTGAAATTATAGACAGACCTAACGATCAATCGACAAATTACCAGTTTTAGTAACAACCACTACCAATTTGGTCTATTCTCAGCCAGTCCACACACATATACACACACGCTACAAGTTGCTGTTGTTGTTGCTGCTGTTGGTAATACTGTGTGTAGATGGTCATAACTAAAAAGTGCTGTAATGAGAGTAGAGTAGAATGGAGCAGAGTGCGGGTATAAACTTGATTTTGTTCTCTTATCGGCTTAGAAAGTGATTCTGTCACTCGGGATTCATGTAATACCTGGTTGGTGGTAAGAAACGCATTGAATCAAGCGAGTGACTGCTGTTGCCATTAGAAGTAAATAACTAAATTTAGTTTTTATTTTATTTTAAACTAGTTTGCACATGGAATTACGATCACTTTCGACAAATTCCTGTTTTATTTGGTTCTTAACAGAAATGAAAGGGAAACTGACAACAATCTGGTTGTTTGGAGTTGTGTTATTGTGTTGGAATAACCGAATATTTAAAATAGAAAGAACATTTCATTAGTATTAGTCGAATAGATTGGTCTTGCAAAGTATTGTGCAAAAATATAGAGGATGTTGTTCAGACTCACAACCAAAAGAATTGCAATCAAAGTACGTGAACATGTCCTTTTTGTAGTCTTTCATTTTAACTGGAGCTACCTTTTCATTGTCCTTTCATTAAATTCTAATTCCTGTACGCATTTCAGGAAAACAAAAAACAAAAAACTCTACCATTTTTGTGCTTGGTCATAGTTAAGCTCCCTTATTGTAACTCTTCTTTGTGAGTCAAGCACAGGATATTGAAAAACTACAAAAATTTTGTAGACAGGAAGTTTTTCCCATCTGAAATTAGTTTTGCCATGGCGATGAAATGTCACATCAATGCAATTTGGAAATGCTGTTATGTGACATATGTCACGAGCAACGGCTAATGTGGACGAAACTGAACGAAACTCTCTAAATTAAAATGTCTTCGCAAACGTAGTGGGAACTACGATTTAAAGATATATCTAGATTAGAACACTTGTTTTGGAATATCTAGACACTACAGAGAAGATTTCGCTATCCGATTGGTGAATGTCCTCTAGAAACCTATTGTTTGTATAAAGAATGACTCCTTTCAAGAGGAAAAATGAGAATAAGTTAGACACTAATGGCTAATGCTAAGACGAACCCTTCTCTCGATGAACAAAATTCTAACTATGCCAGGTACCACTTCAACTTCTCTTGCCGGGTTCAGAATGCCGTATAATAAGACGAGTGGATAGATCAGTTTTGATGCACTTTGGGAAAGAATAAAACTTTCCCATCCATCATCTTTAACGGAGAGCATTGACGTCATGAGCTTTATATTCATATCCATGTGGTTGAATAAAAATACAATGCATTGACCGGATAACGTTGGAGGAATTCATAAAAAATCACTACCAGATTCTTTACAACGGCCTGTTCTATAAGATCCACACATGCTATTGCTTTAATAATCACTGTAATCACAGTAAAACTTTCCGATCCATCATCGTTAAGAATGAGAATTGACGTCATGAGGTTTATACCCATATCCACGTGGTTGAATGAAAATACAATGCATTGGTTGGATAAAGTTAGAAGAAGTCACTAGCAGATATTATCTTTACAACGGCCTGGTTTATGAGATCCAAACATCTTGTTGGGTTTGTGATATCACGCACATTTGCTTTCATAATCATTTGATGTCATCAATTTTTCTCGCTGTCAGTTTGTAGAATGGGGGGCATTTAATTACACTGTTCTAACCAGAAAAAGGTATCAAGCTAAAAGATAATCTCACAAGCTCAGTTTTTGAATAAAGATTTTATTTTTGAAAAAATTTATGAATTACGTTTTCTTATTCTCGAATAGCTAACGAATATGAATACAACTTAGTTGGATAATCTTCCATGCAATATGAAGAATATTTTACGAAAAGAAAATCTTGAAGAAGTCTTGACAAGACTCAAAATATCTTCAAAAACATCGGAGTCAATAACAATATAAACGATTTACTCTGCCAATATCTTTCGTACATCAATTGTTCTTTAACATGTTGCAACAAATGATGGCTATAGCCGTCCGATCTTTGACGATATATAGTTAAACGACGGCTATAGCCGTCATGCACATCTTAATCAATGAAAAAAAAAAGAACAGCGCTAATACCAAGTGTACTGACGCATATACTAGTTAATTATTGAGTAATATATCGAAATAAGAAGGTGTAGTATGACAGATAGCATATTTATTGCCCTTTTATGGGTTTTTTCATGCTTCACCGTTTCGAAACATTTGGGCATTTAAAGACAAATGACGGCTATAACAGTCATTGACGGCGGCGGTTACGTTAGGTAGTCGTACTAAATGTTTAGTACACTTCAGTTCATGCAGTTGAAAAGTGTGTTTCTGTGAAGACGAAACATTTATTCTGCAAGTATTTTTTTCACAACTCAACTTCGGAAGCAGAAGCGTTTGATAGTGTCGTTTGAGGATGGAGACGCTGAATATATCGATGACCTTGCCGGTGGCGATGATACAAGTTGTTTACCATTAACGACGGATAATGAGCGGACTATCGACGATGACGATATTTGGTATGGTAGCAAAGGGAAATTGATTGAATCTGCATATAACGGTGGTGAATGTGGCGTTAAATTAAATGCTAATAAGTATTCTAGTGCGAGAGGCATTTTTGGTCAACTGTTCTTAAGGAATACGGAAACTACTATGGAAGACATAAGAAATGCCCCAAAGATTAATTTCATTGAAATGAATGAAGAAGAACTACTAGAATTTTTGGGCCTCTGCTTGTTTCAAGGTAAAAAAAGATCCTTCCATTCGACACTTGTTTACTGGCAATCCTCTTCACTATTCACCAATATTTGCATACACTATGACGGAAAATCAAGGAGAGATCAAAACAATTAGTCTTGTTTTACGGCTAATGCAGCCATATTTGAGTAAAGGACATCATCTCTTTATGGACAATTTTTACAACGCTTTGGTTCTAACAGAAAAGGTAATCCGAAAGAAGTAACATCGAAAAAGTTGAAAAGGGGCAAACATATACATAGGGCGTAGATGAAGTCAAATTTATGTATCGAAATGGCGAGACAAACGGGACGTTTTGTCCATAACAACAAATCATCATCACGAAATTGTTGAAGTTACCAACAAATTTGGACAAAAAAAAATAAATCAAATGATACAGCTGAATACAATTAGAATATGTGGGGAATTAACAGATGTGATCAAATGATTTCCTATTATTCGTCATATGGTATAAAAAACTTCTTTTTCATCTTTTAGACCTATGCGTTTGGAATTCGTACTCCATCTATCGACAGTTTTGTAAACCAACGACATTCCTACAGTTTAGAGATTTGCTAATACAATCACTGATCGCACTGCCTAATACTGGGTGTTCTGGAAAGAATTTAGCGGCATTAATATCTAAGCGTGGTCGACGAAACAAATAAAATAATTACCACTGACATTCACAAATTATACACAACAACATTTCTTGAAAAAGATACCTCCACTTGTTGATTTTCGGCGTAAAACGTACTTTTTACGTTGCGGACAATGTTTGATCAAACAGATTAGAAAACAAACGTCATTTATTTAGATGTTGAACTTGCCCGCATATACCACCTGTACAAAGATGATGATGAATTGATAGAGATGATTAATATGATGGCAAGGGGAGTAACGGGGTTATCCTCTAATCAATTTGGTACCTCTCTCGTTGTAGTTGTGGAAATGTTGGACTGTATAGCGATTTATCCAGTAGCGATGATCGTTAGGAGGACCAATTTCAAAGTTGGTCTCTACCAGAGAATTGAACTTGTAATTTGGATCATATAATTTCAAAGTCATGTAAATTTCAGAGTCATGTGAAATTATATGCAATCAAGTTGATTGTGAAGGCTATAAATAAACGATGAGAATTAGTGACAGTTCAAAGGAGGTTTTCGGCAACGAGTTGTGCTTACCAGTTGAGATCTGATTTATATCGTAAGTGATTTTTTCTCATTACAGAAATTCCGACATCAGTTTATTTTATATGTTACAATTCAGACTTCAGTTAATTTAGTACACATATTCTCACTTAATGGAGTTAAGTAACCACTTGGTGGGCAAAAGTTTGAATTCATTCACAATAATATCGATACAAAAGTACATTTTAATGTACCAAAAAAAAGAGTATTTTTAATATAATGTAAAGAATGGTAATGGCAAATTCAAATACTTATCTTAAAATTATGTCTAAAGTATTAAAGTTTAGACACCATCATTATGCCCAGAATGCCTCAAATTCTATCATTTATAATGCTTTTTTGTATGTCTTTAATTTGTTTCCTGAATTCATTTCTATTTCATTTTTACTATTTTTTAAGCAAAATACAAATGATAATTTTATTTCACATTTTATTGTGTTAAGTTTACACCTATTTACTCTGTTTTATCTATAGGATTGATTTTGAATTAGTAAAGCAAATGCCGTATAGTTGCCACGACGGTCATAGCCGTCATTTGCTTTGAGAAGAGAAAAGAATGGCATAATGAGCAGCCGACAGTTCTTGTTTTTTTTTTTGGAAAAACTATGGCAAAATGTGTTAATTTTCACTTCAAAACATACAACTTACACTCGATTTCATCTGGCAGTCATAAACAATTGAAGAAAATGCGTTTCTGAGCACGATCGTCAAATTAAAAGTGTGCGGCAACGTGTTAAGAAGTCTTGACAAGATACAAAATATCTTCAAAATCATCGGAGCCAATAAAAAAAAACGATGTACTTAAATTGCTCTGCTAACATCTTTCGTACATCAATCGTTCTTTAATAGAAGTCAATACCTTTAATTCCCTTTTTTGCGCTTTCATTGTCGGGCTTAAGGCTGATGATGCCCATGGAAATGTCTCCCTCCCACCAGACATTTGCCACGCTCGTCAGCCGTTGTCACATTTGTTAAATAAAAATATTTTTGGATGGCACAGACTGATGGCCATTAAGCCAGGTTTAGATATGGTCCCGCTCTTATGCCTATATATGTTCAAGTATTTATTGTTATTGTTGTTCAATGATTAGAGTTTTCAAATTCTGGAAAATTTTGAAGCATTCCAGCTAGTATTCAAATATCAATATAGTCAGCTATTCCAATATTTACTGTATTTACATTTATTCAAGCACGAAGTGGGGGGATGGTATTGATCATCAAATGATCGTCCGAGATACCCAATATTTCTATGATTGGGTTACTTTGTTTTGCCATCTGCAATTTGTTGTTGGCCATAAAAATATTTCTGCATTTTGACATGCAAATGCTTGGCTGAATCCCGGGACAATATGAAGCCTAACTATTACACAATGCTGAACTTTTTTTTGTTTTGTTTGCCGTATTGTATGCGCTCACACATGTATGTACATTGGGTTTTGGGGGGGGGCTTTAACTGCTCCTCTCCCGGCTTCCATGGATACCCCAAAGTGCGATGTGCGCTGGTGGTGTTTTAAGATCACAAGAGTTGAACGTCAGCTTTGCTCACCTCGGTTCAGTTGTTTTGTGGCGGGATGTGGCAGTGGTAGCAGCGGTGCCAGAGCTCACAGAATAGCGAAGAAATATTTGGTAATAGCAAATCAAGCGACCACACCCGCACACTTCAACTTCATTACATTCATGTCGCCTGTAACTATAAATACTTACATGCAAACTACATACAAACTGACACACACTGGTGCCTACCACCCTCCCGCCCTCTGCTGGCCTCTGACAACAACTAGACCAGCACCACCACAACCACCGGTTTCGGGATCCAGCCGTGGAGCATTCATTCTTACTCCCGGTATTTAGTTTTGTAGGTCTAACTGTTGTTAAAGGCATTCAAGCTACGAACCATAACACCACCAACAACAGCAACAACAACAATAATAAAAACAACAACATCAGCATCAGCAACCAACAATGACGGCAAAACGCGACAAGTCAAAAAGCCAGCAAATAACAGGCAACGGTCGAATTGGCTCTGTGCCGCAGCGGCACTGATGAGGCCGTCGCGTTCAGGGCGCATGTGCGCCTGCGCCTTCTTTCAAGGAGTTGCATATGACGGTTTCAGTTTTTGGCGACGGCAAACGTCTGTTCGCCCGGATGACTGACTAAGATACCACGAGGAATACGAACATTCGCAGATAAACATGAAGGCTGTGAGGCAGGCAAGCGACCAAACCAGCAGGCATCATGCCAATGTTTTAATTTTTTTGTTTTTGTTTTTTTTTGGAGGGGTTTTGTATAGATTTGGTGCAGCATGATGTTACTCTATACTACTGCCAAGAAAGTACGTACGTATATGCATCATGTTGCACCGTTTAATGGTTGCAGAATTGGAGCTTTTTACATAAAAACTCTTAGATGCTATTTTAAATTTTTTTGGTTCGCCTTTCTTAACTATTCACAGTGTTGAGAGTGGTGCTGGCTATGGATGTGTGGGGGATAGCAAATCAATCAAGTCGGAAAAATCTCAAGATTTCAAAAATACCCTTAACATTAGAAAGAGTGACAGACTACAAGCTAAATTTAAAGATAAAGAATTTTCAGCCTTCACCTCTGTTCCTGTACCTTCCTATCTCCTCACTCTCACGCTCTTTCCACAGCCGCTTCTTCCGCCTGAAAATTTGGTGTGCCTCTCTTCTCTTCTCCTTTTAGCGTTCCCTAACTGAACGTGCTACAGTTGGCTGCAGCGTTGCCCTGTATGCAGCGTTGCCCTATGCGACGTCGCCGCATTAACACGTTGCTGCAATATCAAAATTTGGGCCATTTTTGAAATAGCTTGTTAACCGTTTTTAATTTCGTCGATATGTACAGTGCCGCTCCCTTTAAATATTTTTCTAAGCTTGACTTTTTTTCAAAATAATAATCATAACGAACTGGTTGTGCTTTTATAAATTATATTTCACGTATTTGCTGTAATCCTATAACATAAATTTTCTTTCATTTTAATAAGTTAAGTACTAAAACATTAAAGACAAAAAAAAAATCAGAAATTTAATTTCAATTTTTGGCTCCTTACAAAAATAATTTTATACATGAAGACATTAATTCTGAATCAAAATTATTATTGCTATTATTGTTATTATATTACATCTAATTTAAAAATAAGTATTTTGAGTAAAATTTAGTAGTGGGTGCTTCCGCCCTGGTTGAGAATGCATTCATATATTCTGTTCGGTAAAGAATCATACATCATCATCATTCTTGATTAGGTCCAGCGAACATTTTCAATAATGTTTAAGTCTGGATAGTGAGGCGGCCAGTTCATAACCTCAACATTTTGGCTTTTAATCCATGATTTGACGACTCTCGCTGTGTGGATTGGCGCGTTCTCATGCCAGTGTTTCCATTCCAAGTCTCCGAAAACAGTTTTAACTTCAGAAAAAGCTTCTTTCCAGCACTGCTTTGTATGAAATCTCATTCATTTTTGCAGAAAGGAACTCTCTATTGTGCCATAAATAAGAGATAGCACCCCATTGAATAACTCCACCTTCCCGGCTGTGTAGCCGATTGAGTAGCTGTTCCTCTTTCCGAAGATCGTTGAAGTAGTAATTATATCCATCAGGACCCTGTAAATCGTCGGAAAATATAATTCTATTCCACTCTCTACTGCATGTCATAGTCGTACGACAAAAATTAAGGCGACGTTTCTTACGCAGACTGTCTAACGGTTTCTTTTTAAGTCGCAAGCGTTGCAAGTATGCTGTTTTGAAAAAAAAAAAAAACTATTTTTACCGATGATACACTTGCACTTACGCCAGCTTTTTCCTTGATTTGGAAGCAAAGTGGTGTGAATTTGAGGCATATCTCAGAATAGCCCTCTTGTCAGAGGCTATAATAGCACATGCTGTTCGACCTTTCATATTATTTTCATAGCCTTCAGTGTCACGTAAATATGTCGATATAACTTCGCGACTTCTATTAGTTTTTCTGGCTATTTGATGATTAGAAAGTCCACACTCCTTGTGGGTTTTAATTTTGGATCTTTCCTTGACACTCAAGGATTTAGCTCGGCTCATTTTACTTAAAATCGATTGTTTTATATTTAATTATACATAACTACTGTAATCCGATGAGATTTATGATGATCTGCAGAAGATTTTCACAGTTAAACTGATTACCATGTGATCATGAGATTTTCAAATGGATCAAAAAAGAAGAACACATTTTTCACTCATTTAAGAGAAAAGATGGAATTAAAATAATAATTATGTGAAGTGTACTTTAAATAGTAGTCACTATTGTTAAATGATTAAGGGAGGCGCTATCCAAGTGAGCGGCAGTGTATATAACTTATATGATACAATTTTGATATTTCTGGATGTTACAAATATCAGGACGAATTCAGTATTCCCTAAATCACACATAGTGGTGCTGAATATAAAAATATAACATTGACAGTCAACAGTTATAAAGTCTGATTTGTAGCATTTTCATCATTAGGTTTCTTCAGTCAACTACAAAATAAAAAGAATTTTTTTTATATTTCATGAATGAGACAAAGGAGAGCTTCTTACATTCTGTGGGCTTACACGCCTGTTATGTTTAGAATCACTTAACGGCACCTACAGTTTTTCGACGATTCCGAACGTCACAGATTGAGAAGCATTCACAAGACTTGTCTATCACTCGACTACTCGAATTGTTCGTCGGGCACATCGGGGTTGCTTTGCGGGGTTGAACCTGCGATCATGCGAACCATAGTCACGCATTCTAACCATTGTGCTAAGACCGATTTTTTTAGGCAACTAGAATAAAAAATATTATAGTAGCGATCGAATATTAGTTTCAAAGTTCCCGCTGTTTACCAATAGACGGCGCCAGTTGTAAATGCTAGTCGATTTTGCCATAACCGAAACTTCAAGGGCCAAGTTTAGGTATATAGTAAACATGTCGCATCGAAACAATAGTGATTTTCTTTTGACGTCTTATTCTTTTGGTTGCGTGAATATGTATGATTTTGTGCCAAATAATCGTCATGTGCAGGAAGTATTGACGGCTGAAGGTCATAGAGAGCTTTAAAACGTTTACGGAGATGCTGCTTTAAGTGAAACACCATCGCTTTAAACACGGTGATTTTGATGTTGACGAACGTTCGCGTGAAAGAAGACAAAAAACTTTCGAAAACACTGAATTGACGGCATTGCCTGATGGGAATCCGTGTCAAACGCAGGTACAGCTTGCCTCAGCATTAGGGGTTACCCGCCAAGCCATTTCCAAGCGATTGCATGCGTTGGGAATACTTCAAAAGCAACGAACTTGGGTTCCTTATGAGTTGAAGCCAAGGGAAGTTGAGCATCGCCTGTGAACAACTGCTTCAGCGACAAAAAAGGAAGAGATTTCTTCATGGAATGGCTAGATTCGTGGATAGCCTCAAAAGATGAACAGTTTTACTGTGACGGAATTGAGCTTTGCCGGAAAGATGGGAAAAAGTAGTAGCTAACGATGGGCAATATTTTGAGTGAATCATTTGTAAATATGGTTTTATAATAAAGTTACATTTTTATAAAAAAAAAAACGCCGGAATTTAGTTGCACCCCTTATGGAATTCAGAATTTAGAATTTTTTAGAATTTAGTTAAATGAATTTCATTTTTTCACCATTTCTGTAACTTTGATCTGTATTGGTCGAAATCTTAACAGAGAATAAACAGTTCGCTTCAGTTCAAAGGTACAGAAATAATGGCTCTCATTAATGGACACCGTTAAAGATGACTTTCATTCTACTGTCACCTCTCCTCACTAATGGTCTCGTACCACTGTGCCATGTTTCGGTGTTCTCCTTCACTGGTGTTACTGTGGTTGCCTTTGAGTGAGTATTTGTTGGTTCGTTAGGAAAAATTAGTTTTGAATGTAATGTGTTGGTTTTTTTTTTGCTTTTTCTTGCGTTTTGCCCAGAAACTGACAATCGAAGAGACCTCTTTTTTCCCCATTTCGAGATGACAATATGCATGCTCAAATGTTCCATAACAATCCGAGCAGGCAGCATCAGCGACAGGAAAAAATGAGTGGCCCAAAAATGAAACCAAACCAAATCGAGCACATTTTCCGTCGTTGAAATGTGTAATGAAGTTGATCAACGCAGGAGGGTATATCAAAGACAGACGGCCTCGTTTGTACTCTGGTCTGATGGCGTTTGTGGCCGATGGTTGCAGTTGTTGCTG